>BJCO01364244.1:0-15720 GCA_018326465.1 Flaveria floridana
CCAAGCTCATCCAAACCCATTCTAAGCCCAAATCAACCATCCTAAACCTTAGGAATGCATACCACAACACCATTCAAGCACACACAAGCCCGGAAACAACCTCCAAACGCATCACACGCAAACACATACAAATAGGTCAAACACACACATACAAAATGGGTTTTTCAGATGTGTTCCAGCCCTAAAATTGACCAAAAACATGTAAAAGAGGGGTCCTAAAACTCACCTTGTACAAATTTGGGTGTGTCTTCCTTTTTAAACTCATGTGCAATGAGTTCAAACACCTAAAACCCACCATAAACACACACACCCGAACACACACAAACATATAAGCACATAACCGAGACTAGAACTATTTATATCATCACAAACACCAAGAATTCTTACCAAAAACTTTGAAGTTCTTGCCTCTTCTAAAACTTCCGAGAGTTTTTTCTGCTTTCTCTCTCTCTCTAGAACAAAATGAAGGAAGTGTGAAGGCAAGAGTAGGTGGCCATGCCCACTTTTGTACCAACTTTTTGACATTTTGCCATTTTGACACTTTTAACCCCTGTACTTAGGTTAACTTACATTTTCCCTCTTTTTCATTACTTTTATTCTTTCTTCATATCTTTAAGAATAACCGGGTGTTACAAGAGATTGAGTCTCTTTTGATGCTAACAAGTCTTTAGATTTAGCTTTATTCTTGTGAACAGAAAGTACTAGAGTAGGACCAGTTTTTTTGTACCTGGTCTACACACATCTTGTTTCACACAGTTAGCAATAATAGGAAATCTATTTTTAAAGAAACTTGCATTTGTTTCCTTAAAAATATATTCTTCTTTATCAATGTTACCTTTTGAAACAAATCTGTTCTTGAAATCAGTTTTCAAGTCAGATACTGATGTTGTGACTCGTTTTCTTTCTTTGATCCTATACTCAATTTTTTATTTTATTTTTTTTCTTTGTTTGATATTTTTGAACAATCATTTGTAACATAAGAAACTTCAGAATTTTCATTGATCATTGATGATAAATTACAAGTAGATTTTGCATTACAAGTTTTATTTTTCTTAAAATATATTTCACCATCACTTTCCTATTCTTCAACCAACCCGTCCATCTTCACACTTTTTGAAAAAGAATTCTCATGATGAACTTTAATTTTAGTTTTTATGATAGGGTCAACAGTCAGTGATAGATTGACTGAAGATCTTAAGTCAGACTGTGGTTAAAAACCTAAACCATAGGTCTCTTCATCACAAGTGTTAACTGATGAAGGCAAAGAAGTATAATTATGATTAATTGGTAGTGAAATATTAGAGTAACCAACTCCTTCTTTACCACCACTAATTTCTGTGTCATATGAGACTTGATTATACCTTCAACCATATTGGAAGATAATTCAAATTTTTCAACAATTAGTTTTGAAGACAAGAGTTCACTGTTTGGTTTATTAATTTCAAAAGAAAGTTGATTGTTACGATTTGTTAAATTGTTTATGTTACATTCATTATCATAAATATTCAATTTTGACTGATAAATCTATTTGTTTAATCCATCTATCTTCTCTTTGAAAAATTTCTCATTAGTTTTATATTCATGAGCTTGATATTGAAGTTTCTCAACTTCTAATATCAAACGCTTATTGTGAACTCTGTATCTTTGTATCTTTTCAATGCAATTACTAGAACAAAGATTAGTATATACCTCATCAGTTTTAGCTTTCTTCTTTATCCCTTCAGTCATTTCTGTTTTTTTTACTTGAGTAATCTCAACAGCATTGACTAGGTTAACATGAGCAGATGCTGGAGTTTCCTAAACAGCTATCGCTTTCTCTTCTTCTTTAGCTGGAGTCAACTCAATAGTATTTTCTTTCTTGTTTTTAGATTGAGCTGGAGTAATCTCAACGACTATTTTAACACTTTCTAGCACTGCTTCAATTTTCACCTCTACTACCCTTCTTTCTCCACTTTCTCTAACTATCTCAGCTTCAATCCTCTTTTCCTTAGCAAACACACCATTCAATAGATCATCAGACACAAACTCAATAAATAAGCTGTCTTCAACATGCTCTTCAACTGGTTGGATCTCAGCTAAAAGTGTAGGATACAACTTAATGTTAAGGATTTCCATTTGGTCTGACCAATCATATTCTTCATTGGTCTAAGATACCAAGGCTTTATTCTTAGATGAACTGGCTTGATCAATTTTTGTCTCTACCTCCACTGTCACCATCTTCTTTCCATGATCAATTTGGTTTGTTCTAGGTTTTGTACATTCTTTGGCAAAGTGACTAGGTTTGTCATAGTTGTAGCATCTTAAACTGGACTTGTTAAACCTTATCTTGCTGGAGTTGTTCATACTAAACACTTTTCTAGCCTGTTATCCTTGCAAAGTTTACATAATATCATTCTTTTCTACATCATCAGGATTAACTTATTGTAAGTGATCAACCAAGATGTTCTTGTAGTAGTCTTCCAGCAGAGAATGCTACGTAGCTATTCATGAAAGTGGTGAATAGAGCCATGTGCTCTTCAACTATCTAAATGGTTTGTTTGGTTGGTTGAGAATTTACAAAAAAAGCTTGTTGTATTGGTTGATCAGCTTGAATCTGAGGGTAGGTCTGAGTTTGGAATTGGATTTAAGGTTGGACATAGGGATTTTGATGAGTAGCTTGATATTGAGGAAAGGATTGAGGAAAGATTTGATCCTTGATAGTTGGATGAGCAGAAGGTGTTGACTGTTGTTGTTATTGACACAGTTTAGAGTAGCTGACATAGTAATTTGGATTATTAGCTATTTTGGCATACAATGTAGATGCTTCAGCTCTGATTGTGCTTATGTAGTTTGCAGCCATTTACTTATCACCCATATCATAAGATTTGATGGTTGAGATGAGATCACTGAGAGTCAGGGTGAACAAGTCCTTGGTTCTTTTAGTAGTAGTGCAGTTGTTGTTCCAGCTATATGGTAGAGAATTTAAAAGCTTGTTGCTAACTGCTATGTCCTCCTAGCTGATTCCTGCACTCTTTATTTTTGTGATTAGCTTCATAAATCTAGATATCTGAGCCTCCAAGGTTTCACCAAGTATATGATTAAACATATTATAAACTCTTGGTTCAACATTTCTTTTCTACTTTCTCTCCTGTCTTTGTTGCCCATGATTTGTTCTTCCATGGCATCCTATAAAATCCATAGCCTTTGTAAAGTCTTTAAACTTTTGTGCTATCTTAGTTGTAAGTGCCATGGTGATAGCAGCATAAGCTTTGTCATCAAGCTCCTTCTTTTTCATGTCCTCCTCATCCCATAAATGATCAGGTTTAGGAACCAAATTTCCTATGTCATTCTTATATACCGAGATGTATGGACCTTGCTTAATAGATCGCATCATCCGGGGTTCAGTGTAGATGACATGGCTCTCAAACCTGTATGTCCAATCTGGATAATCTTCTTCACTGAGTAGACGAGGTGGCTTTATACTTGTTCCAATCTTATTGTCAAGATTCAAAGTAGCGCGAAATCTTTTGTAACTAAATTTTGAGAAAACTAAAAGTTGTCTGGCGAATTGATTCTGTTGTAACAAACCTTTATCCAACTCTTGCGAAATCTTCAACTTCTCGCGTGAATGTCACTTTTCGCACGGATTCACCAAGTTTTCGCCTGAACTGTTCTATTTGATTTCAAAGGTTCTAGCCTTAATTTTTCACCATTTTGATTAAAATTTGATTAATCAAGTGTTTAATTAGAGCTTTATGTTCAATTTAGATCCTAATTGTCTTTAATTGATTCAAATAAGCTTGTTTAAGCTCAATAACATCATCAATTCACTAATGAACGAGCTTAACAGCTTCATCATCTTCAAAATTTATTCAATTTAATAGAAATCAAGTCTATCTTCAAATATCAATCAAATCAAGTGTCACGAACTCTACAAAACTCTACTTTAATGTTTATTTCAATCGATCTAGAGCATATCAAGCTCTGATACCAATTGTAAGGATCGTTACAATAACAAAGATCGATCTCGTGATATGAATGCGTAATATAAACAATCATGTATTAAGAAGAAGTAGAACATGGATTTTGTTCTTATTGGTTTCTCATGTGTAATCAAGCCATAGCTCTCTTACCACTTGTTGGAAATTCGGGTTACAAACACACATGTAATCAATAAACTTTTTAGGTTGAACCTAGAGGCTCGGGAAATCAAATCAAGATAAAGATGAAGATCCAAAGCCATGCAAAAAGCCAAGTTACCATGCGAAAACTAGGTACTAGCGCGACAACACTGGTCGCGCGAGTAGCTAGGACTCGCGAGTGAACTCTTTTACAGTATATATATAGAGTTTAGTGTTATGTATTTGTTATATTTTTCATTTTTCCTGAATTTGTATTCAAAGTTGTAATCAGTGAATTCAGATAGCAATGGAAAGAAGTAGTTATTTACATTGTGTTTTAATTCTTATAAACTTCTACTTCTTGTCCATATTTGTTTACATTCCGCATTCATAAATATAAGATCGATCTGATTATTGTTGATCCTTACAATTGGTTTCAGAGCTAGATATGCTCTTGATTGATTGATGGAAGCTTGAAGAAGTATGTTTTAAGAGTTCAAGAGGTTGTTTTCATCACAAACAGAAGTATTTCAGCTTGATTTCTATCACATCTGATTGTTTTGAAGACTATAAAGCTGTTAGACATGATATTCATTGTTTTGGTGATTGTTGGAGCTTAAAACTTGATTAATTGAATTAATTGGAGACCATTAGGATCATATTTTAACCTAAACAATTAATTTTACATTTGATTAATCTAATATTAATCAATTTGATGAAAAATTAGAGGTGAAACAGTCGAAATCACTGAGAAAACATTCGGGCGAAAACTCATTGTGTTTCTGCAAAAAACAAGGTTTTCGGGCGAGAACTGAAGTTTGTTATAGAACGATACCTTTTCGCATGACAACTTATACTTCTCGCAATATTCAGTTACAAAACTTACCGCATGAGAACGTAAAGAGTTTCGTGCGATAAGTTGATGATTTCGCACAATAAGTCCATTATTCACGTGATAACTTTGAAGTTTGAATTTGTTTTTGTGCTTCTGATTTCTGACTAAGAAAGATGGCAAACCTAAAGCATATCATAGCTACACTAAATCTCGGTAATGAGATTGGCGCAAGCACCAAGCCACCGAGACTACTCAGTGAGGAAGACTATCCCGATTGGGCATTTAGGTTTGAAAACCATGTCATATATACGGAACCCCGGATGATGCGATCTATTAAACAAGGTCCATACATTCCGATCTATAAGAATGACAAGGGTGAAGTGGTTCCTAAACCTGGACACTTTTAGGATGAGGAGGATATGAAAAAGAAAGATCTTGATGACAAAGCCTATGTTGCTATCACAATGGCATTGACTACTGAGATAGCTCAAAAGTTCAAAGACTATACCAAGGTCAAAGACTTATGGGATGCCATGCAGGAATAGATTATGGGGAATAAGGATATGAGAGAAAGCAGAAAAGATATGTTGAACTAAGAGTTTAGCATGTTCAATCATGTACTAGGAGAAACCTTGGAAGCACAAATGTCTAGATTTTTGAAACTTATAATGAAGATGAAGAGTGCTGGGATTATTCTGGAGAATATTGTTATGAACAAGAAGTTGTTGAATTCACTTCCATACAGCTGGGACAACAACTACACCATAATTAAGAGAACCATGGATCTATTCACTCTATCCCTCGGCGATCTGATTTCTACTATCAAGTCCTATGACATGGATGACACACAAAGATTTGCCAACTAAATAAACACAATGGGAGCTAAAGCATCTGCTTTGTATGCTAAGATGGCTAGTAATCCGAATTACTATGTCAGTTATTCCTAATTATGTCAGCAATAGCAACAAGCAACAGCAAGTCATTCAGGTGTCAAGGATCAAGCATTATCCTAAGTTCAACCATTTATACCTTCTCATGCTCAAAGTCAACTATCTCCACCTAGAAAACAAGCATTTGTTGCTAATTCACAGCCCAACAAACAGACTATCCAGATTGCAAAAGAGCATCTTGCTCTATTCACCTTGTTTATAGACAGTTATGAAGCTTTCTCTGCCGGTAGACTGAATACACCCAACATCATGGTTAATGATCTGTAGCAAGTAAACCCTGATGATGTTAACGAAAATGATATCAAATATCAGATGGCCATGGTGGTGTATTGTGCTAAGAACTTTGCACGAAGAACTGGGAGGAACGTATTTGGATTAAACAACTATAGCAAGATAGGTTTTAACAAATCAAGTTTAAGTTATTATAATAAGTAGTAGTTATTTTATTTTGATAAAATAATTTTAATAGTTTTTGTTCCAGTTTTATAAAATTTGCAAAATTATGGGTGTACGTATAAGGGTAAACACTTAGTTAAACATAATCATTTTTATAAAAATTCAATGAGTCTCAATAAGTTTAAAAAATTCAAAAGTTATAAAATAGAATAAAATACACTTTTCACGCGATAACTTCATTCCATGCGAAAAGTGAAATAAGCGAGAACTCATACTTCTCGCGCAAGAAGTCTGAGTGCTTTAAAAGCAACAGTTCATGTGAAAACCCTAAAGTATTCGCACAATTTCATTCTCTCTCAAATTACTTAGTGTCGAAACTCTGTCAAAATCATTTCTAGTGTTCATTGTGATCGGAATTAGTGTGTGAGGTGATTACTAAGGTATATTGTTGGTTATAACTTTGTTTTTATGTGGATTTGAATTGAGACCGAATCTTAAACATCTAATAAACACATAAATAGAACAAATTAATCACAATAAACCTTAAATAATGACTAAGACGAGACCTATAGTACATGCTTTGTTGATTAAAACACTTAAATTCGACAGATGAAAAATTTGAATTTGGCATAGTTAGAATATGTGAAAAGTATCAGGAATATGAACTGCTACGAAAATTTTTGAAAAGTTATCACGTATTCTGACCTTGTCGCGTGAAAAGTTGAGTTTTGAATAAACTCAATTTCATGCAAAAACAATTACTGTTCGAGCAAGAAGTTTAATTTGAAAACATTTAGTTGTCGCGCGAGAACTAAAAGCTTTCGCTCGAGAAGTTCGAATTCTTAAAAAAATTAGTGTTGAAACTTCTTTCTAAGTGTAACTTTTGTTCTGATTTTCATTATAGCTTATATTTTTTCTGTTATTGTTTTACATGGCTAGACCGTTGGTTTTTAACAAAAATAATAACGCGGTTGCATCTCTTGGAGATGTGCCGGAAGACAAAGCATTGTTTCGATCACTCATTGAAGTACTGAAGTCATCTCGGGTACACTATGCCATCTCGGCTAACCCGTCTATATACTCGGATGTTATTAACCAGTTCTGGCAAACTAGGTTAACGAGATAGATGGAGATGGTGAACCTTCTATCACTGCAACGGTTAAGGACAGGAGGGTCATTATCACTGCTGAGGTGATTAACAATGCTTTACTATTAGAAGATCACCCTCACATACAGATCAAGAAAGATGATTTTGCAGTGAAGGATTGTCTGATACATATGGGTTACAACCATCGGTACCCATCTCTGGAGAAGAAGTATCATCCACCGTTCGAGAAGTACTTATTCCATGTTGTTATTCACTACCTCAGCAATCTAAAGGCAATCATGGATAGTATCAGTGCAGTGTTCGAATCAATACTGGTTTCTTTAGTCGATGCTTTACCTTACAACATATCCAGGGTGATATTTTTAGAGACGTAGAAGAATGTGACTGCATCAGCGGGAAAGAAGTTTATGATGTATCCCCGATTTATACAGATGATAGTGAATGTTACTCATCCTGAGATAGCAGTATCCGATTCGTCCACATACTCTGTTATGGTGATGAAGAAGGATATCTTCACTTACCTTATGGGAGCAAGAAGGAATGCTTGGGATGGCTCATACTTTGCCAAACTTGGAAGGTTTATTTATGACTTCCAAGCTAAGCCACGTACCCAAGATACTAAGACAGAGACTTCACAAATTCATAGAGATGTCATAACTGGTGCATCTACATCTACATAAGCTGGTGATACAGAGACTGTTGATCCTTCTATGAGCACTGCACAAGAAGCACCTGAAAGCTCTCAGGGTGCTATATGCTCAGATATAGAAGAGGTGAACACTTTGTTCACTAGTGAGAGCAAAACTAATAGTGATCAAATTGGGAATGTGTCGTATGTTCCGTAAGAAATCCTAGAGTGTGAAAAACACCTTCCAAACGCACTGCTGAGGAACGTGATTCTGATTAGATTCCTGAAGAGACACCAGTTATTGCCCGAGGTAGAAGAAAGAGAACGAGGATGAGGTGTGTTGAGGAAAAATCGGACCTCGATGACCATAATGATAATAGAAGATGTTCCAGTACAGGACATTCCTGTTATTGTTAGTGAGGATACACCTATAATGGTTGTCACAGAGTCAACTACTGTGACTTCTACTTCTATGCCTACTACTTCTATGCCCACTGCATCTGACACACTGAGAACACCACTAAAAGAGCCTACATATGATGATATGTTGGGAGAGGCTGATTATCACAACACTACTCATGAGCCCAGACCTTTATCACCCATGAGGGTTATACTGGAGCAAAGAGTGAGTATGTTAGAGAAAGAAGATATGGAGAAGACCAAGATTATTGATGAGTTGAACAGGGGGATGATTGATAAATATAAGAGGATTAGAAGTTTGGAAAGCCAATAGCAGTTCCTGATCAGTTATGTACAAATCTTGGAACAGAACTTAAAAGATCTCACCTCACGTGTGTATTCATCTTTCACAGCACATACCACTGAGGTTGGAGAGTCTAGTGGACAACAAGATGTTGGTCCAGATGTTGAGGCTGAGCCTGTTATTGCTACAGAGCATGTTATAGATCATGTTCATACTGAAAGGACTACAAACACTGCTATTGGTGATCAAGAGCCAATTCTAGATGACCCTATTCAGGCTACTGAGGATTAGCCTGTACTGTTTACTGGAGAGGCGTTTGTCAAGCCAGAACACATAATGCCCATACAAGATCAGGTTAGAGATTATGATGATCTTGATCATATAGACTTTGATTTTGATGATGATGATGATGATGACGATGATGATGATGATGGAAATGATGGTAATGGTGATGATAAGAAGGGAGATGATGATGACCAAGGCGGTGACACTGGTGCTCCTACTAGTACTGCTGGATCATCAAGGTCTGCTAATGTCTCCGGATCAAGTCCTGATGATGCAACAGACTACACGCCTTTGGATCTTGGCACAGAGAAGGTATATGAAAGGGAATTTTTTACTTTCAAGCAAAAACTTATTGCTGAGGACGAAGATGAGAATTTGTCTTCGTTTGATGACTTGGAGGAGATTGTAGTAGATTACACTGATATATTCGGGAACAGTCTCAAAGACTTGTTTTCTGATATCTTGATTGAAGAAGGAGAAATTGTAGGAGAGTCTAGTACTGAACCAACTGACAAGCCAGCAGACCAGACTAGTCAGAGTGTTGTACGTCAGGTCAAAAATTTGATTGTTGTTGCTCCTCCACCGCCAACTTATATACAGAGACATTACAAACCTTTCACAAGGTATAGAAACTCAGAACCGATCATTAGTTGGGCGTATGATGCTGAGAAGAAACTATATATGGTGAAGAGAAGAGCAGGGGTGATATAGTATTATCAGGATGAACATGACTTCCACACGCTTAGAGCATCTGATTTATACGCTATGGGTCGTGTACCATTTGTTAATCCTAGCAATTACGGGAAAGGTAATTGGATTAGGAACCTGATATACCGACACAGCAAATCCAACTTCAAAGACTTTAGAATTGCCAAGTCCAAGGTCATTGAAGATAAGAACCGTATAGATCCAAACACAAACAAGCCAATAAAGATACGGGTTTACAAGCATTCGAGGTATGTAAGGAAGATACCTACACACGCTCCTGTTCTAGTTAACAGCTTGTCCAAGCTTATGTGGTGGAGTTGTGAAAAAGATACTGGGGATGCTGTTTTATGATGTGTGGATAAAGAATACCGTATCATTGACCCTATGGATCTGCTTAAGTTTGGAAGAGATGATTTGATAAGGTTGCAGGCTTATCCAATAGCAGCTGATGAATCAGTTCACTTTTTGGCATCACAATATGGTTGGTTGATCACGAAGGCCTTGAACAACAAGATGTATGCTTATGGAGGCAGCTATCAAGTTGATGATGTGGACTTCTAGACAGCATTGATTTACCGAGCCTAGGGGGAGATTGTATGGGTTGAACCTAGAGGCTCTGAAAATCAAATCAAGATAAAGATGAAGATCCAAAGCCACACGAAAAGCCAAGTTATCACGCGACAACTAGGTACTCGCGCGACAACACTTGTCGTGCGAGTTCATAGGACTCGCGCGAGAACTCTTTTGCAGTATATATAGAGTTTAGTGTTATGTATTTGTAATGCTTTTCATTTTTCCTAAATTTGTACTCAAAGTTGTAATCACTTAATTCATAGAGCAATAGAAAGAAGTAGTTATTTACATTGTGTTTCAATTCTTATACACTTCTACTTCTTGTCCATATTTGTTTACATTGTGCATTTACAAATATGAGATCGATCTGATTATTATTGATCCTTACAAACTTCTAGAAATAAAACAAACACTAAACAAGGATTTTAAATGATTTGGCTTTTATGTGAAACCTAAGTTTAAAGGTTGCAACTAGGATATTTTTACTACTATGCTTTTAACACTTTTTGTAAGGATCGTTACAATAACTGTAACACCCGAAAGTTTGTCAAAATAAATAGAAAAGAAAAGTATCAGAATGAAAATAAAAAGAGACAAAAGTTAAAAGGGGTGTTGTGTAAATAGTACACAAAACACAAAAGTTTCACCTTTTTAAGGCATGGCCGCCCATGCCATGCTCATACCTGCTGCTTTTCGACTGAAAAAGAAGAAGAAGATAGAATCAGAAGCTTCTCTCAGTTTGAAGAAAAAGAAGGGCAAAAATCTACATAGGTAAGTGTTTTTGGTGATAATTGGTTCGGTTTCTTCATGATTTCATACATAGAAACCGATTATTAAGTGTATTATGTGTTTTGGTGTTTGTTTTTCTTGTTTTAGGTTTTTGAACTCGTGTACAAGCAAGTTTGGAGGAGTTTTGTTTGTTTGTTACACAAGGTGAGTTTCTAGTCCCCAGTTTTATATGTTTTTAAACATTTTAGGGGTTGAAAATGCATGTAAAACATTTTTACAAAAGATATGTATGTAACCGTATGTATATGTGTATGTGTTTGATGTTTTAGGGTTGTTAATGCTTTGTTGATGTTTAGAATAGTAGTAAAAAGCTTAGAACAGACGAAGATAATGTTTGGGACTAAAAAATAACTTAGAAATATGTATGTAGGTGGCCATACGCCTAATAATTGCCTTAGAAAAACTTTGAGTGGGGGTCATGCGCCCAAATGGGGTTCATGCACCCAAAATATGGCCTGAAAATACTAAGTATGGGCTCATGCGCCCAAACAGTACTCCTATGCGCCTACATAGTATCACATGCGCCCAACTATTGCCTTAAAATTTCTAAGTGTAAGCACATGCACCTGAACAGTAGTTCATGCGCCTAAGTGTTAGGCTCAGACGCCTAAGTATACCCCATGCACCCAAATAGTGCCCATGCGCCCGAAGCGGCTCATGCGCCTAAGTGTTGAAACGCCTAAGTAAGCCCATGTGCCTACATAGTTGAAAAACGCCTAAACAGGCCTCATGCGTCTGCATAGTGCTAAAACGCCCAACACTTTGAAAATTTTCTGAAATTTTAGGATAAACAGAATCATTAGGGTTTGACCCTAGTTTGACTTAAGGGTTATAATTGTTTATATTATGCATGTTTATGGCATGTTCTTATGTTCCATATTACTTATTATTGTGTGACTTTACGTGGTATGTTTATGATCTTAAACGTAAAGTATTATCATTAATAAAAAGTGAAAGATTAATGATAAAGAGAAGTGGAACATAAAAGAATGAATGAAAGTCTTGCAAGAAAATGAATGGAGGTGCACGACCATGTTGTCGTTAGCTCAACTGTGTGCGGTTTAGCTAACCCGAAAGATGCACAGATGGTCAATCATTGAGATTGACGAGACCCGTGTAGCATACCTTAGGTGACTGGGTCAGCTTCGTGCATAATGTTCGTGGTCTATTTATAGACCACACGCCCAGCATTAGCTTCGTGCACAATGTTCGGGGTATTGCACATTGGTCCGGATGAAACTGAAAGATAATAAAAAGAGAACGAAATGAACGAATGCGTATGATAACGAATAAGGTTGTACCTTGTTGTATGTATGATGAATACTCACATACAATATTAAAGAAAATACTTTATTGTAAAAGAGTATTTTTATATATAGGATATACAAGGTGTTTTAACGCTTTTAAAACTAGAACTTACTCAGCAACACTGACTTTTATGCATTTTTAGTTGGTAGGTAACTATTGTTGGGGATGGCACGAGGGTGAAGGTACTCAGCGGGGCAAGACTGGCATCCATTTATATTTGATGATATTGTTGTTTTATAATGCAATTAATCAATCTTTTGTAACTAATGACATCGATGTATTGCTTAACAACAGTAACTATAAATGAAATGTATGGTTTTTGTTAACTTAATTCTGCTGCTTATTTAATGAATTATATATTGTTTTATGAGATAATGCGATGATTGTCCAACTATAAGCGTCACGTGAATGGGGCCTTACAATACCAAAGACTGATCTTGTGATGTGAATGTAGAATATAAACAATCATGGTTTAAGAGTCAATTACACGTAACACATAAGTAAGTAATCTTCACTAGTATTGCTCTTTGAATTGGAATATTTACAATGAGTATAAAATTCAGGAAATGATCAAAAGTTATCTAATTACAAAACTAAACTTCTATTTATAACAAAAGAAGTTTTCGCGCGAGACCATTAGTTTTCGCGCGACTAGTAGTTGTCGTGCGAGAAGCAGTTATCGCGCGGTAACTTTAGGTTCTTGCATGAACTTCTTGATCTTTATTTGATTTCCCAAGCCTCTAGGTTCAATCCCTACACTTGTGATGAGAAATTACAAATACAAGCATCTATATTTATAGTTACTAGGTTAGGTTTTGTAACATAGAGCCTAAGAAAACTAACATGGCCGAGAACTAAAAAACATGTCAACCCTAGCCTTGTCTTTGGTCATCAACTTCAATGTCATGTATTCTCTAAGTCAGCCTAATAGCATGACCCAATAAGCCTCCACAAATCCAAAAAACACCAACCTAGAGAAGTTATTAAACTAATGTGTTTATGACACTAGATATGAACTTAATTTGATTTGTACTATTATTCGAAGTGTTTTTAAAATTTAATTATGTGCTTAACTGAAAAAATATAAGCTTGCTAAAATTAGTGCCATTTGTTAAGATTGGCGCATTGAAAAATTATTCTCACCTGCTTAAGTCGACCAAGAACCTTCTCCCTTATAGCGGTTTCTTCTTTACTTTATTATAATTCAACATGAAGCATAACCTTCAAAGACCCATCAAATTTTCAGTTAGTTAAATATAAAAAACCTAATATCCTTCTTAAAGGTAATTAACATAATTGTATTAAAATTAATTACCATAATGCACCTTATTCTAATTCTTGATTCTTACTAAATTAGCATCAACGGTTTAGTTATCACGTTATCAAAATCCTAATAAGAGTAGGGCTTGCATACTTTCATGACTCAGGCCGGGCAACAAGACACACTAGAAGACAGAAGGCGAAGAAGGGGCGTGAACATGTGAAAGGAAGGCGTAAAAGAGGCGTATGATTGAAATAACATATTGATGATGCTTCGTATGCCACCTCTGACCATCCCTCACTATCAGAAGAGGAAGACACGAAAAGGATTATGGTTGTTTGTTTCGGTCAGTATATCTACCCATTTCTCTCTCGAGCCTGCACTGAGTTGGTGGTAAATAATGAAACGTGGCAAAGCCTCAAGAAAACACATAGCAATCAAATGCATGCATTAACTATTAACTAACTATACATTATGCTTAAAAAGGATGTAAGTAAAGGCTCTTTTGCAGGTTAATTTTTAAACTTTCATGGCCAAACTATGAAGTATAAATTTTGACCGTAGAACAACATGGTGTTTGCAATATACCATTCTACACTTAGTCAGACCAATTAACACAATTTGAAAATAACAATGCCATCGATGATCTACCATTCATAAATAATTATATAAGTTATAAGGGCTTAAAGCATCCAATTTATGTTTTAGTTTACAATATCAACTTCTAACCTAATTATTTTATAACAATTGAGAGAGAAAAAAAAAGCACAATGTCATAACCAATCAGTTGTAAAAATATTAGTATACGAATGATACATCTAAACAAACATACATACATACATGCAAATTAAAATATCAGTAATTATAGAAGAAAAGAGTATTTATGTGATTGATTTAGTGTCGGGGGTCTCTCTTTAAGCAACATCTTTATCTAGTATGATAGAGATAAAAGTTATTTATATCTTATCCTTCCCAAACCTTACTAGTTACTTGATTATTGATGAGATTTATTTGTCATGGTTGTAATCATTGTATAGTGTGAAAAGAGTGAGATGAGTAGGAAACTATATATATTGATATACTAAGTTAGTATCTCGTGTATTACACAGATTGAATAAATAAATTATTAAATAATTAATAAAAAAAGTATGAATTATAAAACCATGTTTGAAAATAAAATATGATTATAATTATATATAAATAGCTACTTTAAGTAAATAAACAATAATGTATTTTTCTTAAACTTTTATTTTATTAAAAAAATTAAGGTTTTTAAATATTTATTTTAAGTAAAATGATTACTTTTTTAAAAAGTTCGTTTCTTTTTTGTTTTTAAAGAGTGTGTTTTTAATTTGAAAATGAGTAAATTTCGTTTTTGGTCCCTGTGCTTTGGTCATTTTAACCTATTTAGTCCAAAAAGGAATCTTTCGTCATATCATGCCCTATGGTTTAATTTTTATAACGGTTTTCGTCTTTAGCACTAACTCTGTTAGTTTTTGCTGTTAACTCCAAGGGTATTTTGGTCATATTACATTTATGGGACTATTTATGTAAGTTAGCAAGATTTTTTTTTAAATTTGAGGGGTTGTTTGTGTGTCAACACCACGAGATCAACACCACGAGATCAACACCACCTCCAGAAATGTTGTCACCAGGCTAATCACGTCTTCAAACCGTCAGATCTAAATCACCCCTATATACAAATCTTCAATGGATCTACACATACTCCATCGTCTGTTTTCTTGCACAAAAGAAGGTGAAGAACATTCAAAAACCCCAATTATCCATCAATCCACCATTTCCCATTTCAATTTTCATCTCAAATACGATAAATCCATCATGGGTCAAGGAACCCCCGACGGTTTGAACCGACAAAACAACTCCGGTGACCGAAAGAACGATGGCGACAAACAGGAGAAGAAGTTCGAACCGGCGGCACCACCGGCTCGAGTCGGCCGGAAACAACGTAAGCAAAAGGGCCCAGAAGCCAGTGCTCGATTACCGATGGTGACACCACATTCAAAGTGTAGGTTGAGGCTCTTGAAGCTCGAACGAATCAAGGATTATTTGTTGATG
>BJCO01364245.1:0-14545 GCA_018326465.1 Flaveria floridana
CTATAGCGACGACATGTCGTCGCCATAGGTTGACCTATAGCGAGGACATGCTGTCGTCGCAATAGCCTTGGTCGCGATAGGGTGACTTTCTTGTAGTGCCACCAAATGGTGAAACATATTCACCGCCTCCATCACTTCTAAAAAATTATCCTTTTTATTGAGTTGATTCTCAACTTTGGTTTTGTACAAAATGAACTTGTCAATTGCTTATGATTAGTCTTAAGTAAGTATACATAACAATATCTAGTACTATCATCAATAAAGTGATGAAGTACTTGTTGCCACCTCTAGTGGGAATCAACTTTAAATAACACACATCAATGCTCATCATATCAATAGGCTCGGTAATTCTTTCAAACGACTTGAACAAAGATCATGTTTGTTTGGCTTTAATACATTATTTAGATTTTGTATTTGATTCAATGAAAAAAATTGATATGTAATTTAATTTAATCAAATAACACATTGAAATAAAACTAACATGACCAAGACAACCATGCCAAATATTAAAAGACTCAATCATATAAGCACTAAGAATCATTTTTATTCGTATTCTTTTTTACTGCCGTTACATTGTTTTTAAACGTACCATTTTAGGCATAGCCCTTTTCAACAAACATACCATATCTAGAAAAAACAAAATTTTCACTTTAAAAACAAGACAAAATCAAACTTATTAAACAACCATCCAGAAAAAAGGCTTTTATGCAAGTCAGGAACATAGAGCACATTGCTTAAAGTGAGCTCCTTTCCTAAAGTCCACCTCAAGATCACACTGCCTTCACCCTTGATGTCGGCAATCGTTGCATTCCTCATGTACTGCTTTTCATCTCCTACTACGTCTTTAAATGTATTAAAAAGGGTCGGTCTTGTCCGGGAAAACATGATAGGCTGCACTCGTGTCAACCCACTACCCTTTAAGGTTGTTAGACATCAATTTAACCTGCATCTCATTCTTAATCCAATGCATATTCTCCCGTTTAGGAGCCTTGTATTGGTTAGCATGATGACCAGATTCATCATAATTGTAACATTTCCTTTTAAAGGGAGCTACTTAGTTTCTTCATAATACCTTTTCTTGGCCTAAGGGCCACAACCTTATCCTTGACTTTATTTTTTGGCTTTGTAGCTTTTATTTCCCCGAGAAGAATGGCCATGTTTAACCATGTTGACCTTTGCAGAAGGTTTCCCAGAGCTACCCTTAAGAGCCAATCGGTTGTATTTCTTAATGCAAAGACAAACCACAAGTTTTTAAATGGCATATCCTTCCTCTAATGCTATAGGTAATTTGAATTCATCCTAGCTAGGAAGTAACTTTTCAACTATGGCAGCAACCTAAAATGTTTCACTATGAATCATCCTTCTGAGTGGATGTCACCAAGTAGAACCTATAATTCTTGAACTTGGTTAATAACAGTTTTAGAAATCAACCATTTTATAATCCAAAAAACAAGCCATAATGAATTTCTTTATTAGCGACATTTTCCATTTTATACTTGCGTTCTAATGACTCTCATAATTCTTTGACAGTCTTATCTTACACTACACATTATACAATGAATCCACAAGGCTATTCAAACATATGGTTGCGGCATAAATACACAGTGTCTCCACAGCGTGCTTACGGATTGAATATCAGCTGCCCTTTTGTTAACTTCAGGTAGGAACTCAATAAGAAACCTAACAAGGTTTAGAGTGGTCAAGTAAAACAACATCTTTTGCTATCATCTATTAAAGTTCAAACCAGAAAAACTTTTCTAGTTTCTCAACTTGATTTGCTATAGCCCGTCCAGCTTAGGTACCAACTATTGGTCCCATAGAAGTGGAATAAGTAGTAATCATAGTAGTATTTGTAGCCATCTATGAAACAAATAGCGGCAATACTGTCGCCGCTAATAACCTTAATAGCGGTGACATTATTAGCGACAACTTATTAGTGACGACTTATTAGTAGCGAAATTTTAGTCATTAGTGACAAATTAATAACGACAACTTATTAGTGATGACATGTTGCCGATAAAAGTATTAGCAACAATTTTGGTCCTTAATAGCGGTGATATTTGTCACCACTAATGGTCAGAAAATTTGTAGTGCCACTTAATAACTGCAATAGAATTAGTAGGTTATAATGATTTACATTCTCTATGTATTTAATGTATTTCATTTCTTGAGGACATTATATGAATTATCATTACAAGCAATACAACGAAAGTTTGGATCGAGTATGTTGTTTGTGTTATAATCGAAATGATTGTTGAAGAGTAACTCAGTCTTTTGTAACAATTCCGTCTCACATCACATTCACAACTAACATAGTTTATAGCACATGACCACTTAATCGATTCTCATGGTTCGGTTTTGGTTAACCACTGACTTAAACGTGGATGAGTTTTATCCGGTTTCTATTAATAAGCCCAATTATACCTTGATCAAATATTTTGTTAGGAATCCTCTTTATTTGTTAATAAAGAATACATACAGCTTATTATTTGAAAAAGTTATATAACAAAACTCTTAACAAATAAAAAAAACATATTAGTTATTTATAAAAGTTAACAGATATAGAGGCCGGTTTATTAATTTAATTAATTTTGATTATTTATACATTTATAACCATAATAAAATCATAATCGAACTATCTTTCGGTTATCTTGGTTATTAGGGTCATTGAGTGTTTCTATGTATGTTTTAGTTGAAAACACCCAAATAAGATATGCATGTATCATGTATATATGCATATTCTCTTACTACAAAACACATGCATGCCTGCAAACCCTAACTATACGTATAATCTAGTATTATTAACATCGATACTCATATTCATAGTCTTTATTAATACGTACATACACGCACACATCCATAATTCAAAATATTTTACAGGCATGATGCTCGCTGGGCAGCATAAACCCTAGCTACTATACGGCACGTACTGTCACATATATGTATACTATACATATGCATATTTTTATACATAGGGAGAGTATATATTACCTCTAAAACTAGCTTATACGTGCAACACATAATTAAGTATACTCTGGAGGGATTGATCATGATATAAATCGCTAGTTTCTTTGCTAATCTCATCGATACCATGAACGAGCGCTCTGAGCTCTAAGTGATACTAGCTAGTTTGGTATGAGTTTAAACGGAGGTTTCACAAATGTCGGTGCAGGATCCGCTCGTCCATAATCTTTTGTATTCGCCCTTAGCAGCCTCTCGTGAATTATATCATCCCTCTCCAAGTTTTGATCATCTTCCATGTATAAAGATTCCTATATATATATATGCATACACATAAATTTATATGATAAAAACAATATGAGACGTTATGTTCAATAAAGATGAACTTAGTTAACCTGATTTTGATCGGTTGCACTAAGTTTCGCCACTGGCATGGAGGAACCGCAACGGGCTGTTTAACATGAACATCAAGAATGATTCATAGACAACTCAAAAGGGCTTTCACATGTGTTCATATACAAAGATTATTATTAACAAGAAAAGTTAAGAAATTAATGAACAGATTGAATTAACCTGCAAATGATGATGACACAAGTGAGGCTACAATGAGAAGAGTTAGGAGATAAATCTTGTAACCCATATTTATTGTCATTAATTTGCTTGTTTGCTTCTTTTTCTTGAGGGCTTTCTTTTGGAATTAAAGGATTCAAGAAATGATGCAAACTTTGTATCTTGTATACAAGGGGTGGGGGCAAATAAAGTTAATTAATTTATTAAATAAACGGTAGTGGTGTTAGGGATAAGAGCCAATTAAGAAATGATAGTTTAATGTAAAGAATGTTGTGATAATGCACTGCTTTATCCTATGCTTAACTTTTAGATTAAATATAAAGCCTAAAAGGTAAGAGGAAACCACTTTGCTGTTGTTGGGGCACTAAGTCTATAGGGTTAGTGGAAATTTAAATCTTTAGAAGATTAATTTAATGTCTTAATGGGTGATGGACCCCTAATTCAAAACTTTAGCCAATGATATCCTCTCCTTTTTTTGTCTTTTAATCGGTGAAAGAAGTGAGATTTGAACCAAAAAAATGCGTGGACTTGAAGGCTAAAGTAGCCACATATATGTTGTTGGTACGGGTTTATTTTATGATTTTTCCTGTTGATTGATCTCCCTCCGTTGGAATGCCAAATACTGTAAGCACTCTTCCATAATTAAGGCGCTTTGTGTCTTTTTTGGCTTAATAACAGTGGCATTTAAAAAATTATACGAACTCTCAATATTGTGCAATATTGCATTAAAATAGCATTTTAATATTCATTTTCATAATTTAACTAGATATTATATTTCTTTTATATTTTATTTCTGAATTTAGTTAGTCTCTCTCATATTATTTTTCATTTTTATCTCTATCTCACTAATAAACATTTACTTTATTATTTTTTCTCTCTTTTAGACATACATAAATTATACAAATTAAAAAATAGTATATCTTTATATTTAGATAATTACTGCTCATATACTACTAAGTAAAACATGGAAATAGAGATAGAGATACCATTGAAGGTTTAAAACAAAAGCATTCACTAGATAATAAAGCCGGAGATGTTAAAAAGACTAGGGCTGCAAACGAATCGAAGGAACACGAAAGAAACACGAACAACGTCTTGTTCATGTTCGTTCGTTAGAAAATAAACATGTTCATGAACTGTTCACGAGCACTTTTCGAACGAGATTCATTGTTGGTGTTTGTTTATTAAGAACATGAACTGTTTACGAACACTTACCGAACATAAATGAACAAAAACAAAAACAAACGAATACAATCAACTATGAACATGACAAATACAAAAAAACTAATGAACACAAACGAATGCAAATGATTATAAATTTATTTTTTCTCTCTTTTAGACACACACAATTTTTATACATTTATTTTATTATGCTAATATCATTATAATAATTCACTTCTAGTCGGCAAAAACTTTTAAACTTCCTATAGTTATATTATATATATTACCCTATATATGAATAAAGGAATGACATCAGCAGTCTTCTTTAGTTTTTTAGTGGTTTGACCACAAAGGTTTGAGGGGTTTTCATTTTAACCCCCTCCCCAAATGTGTTTATAGAGAACAGTTCCTTTATCTTCTCTGTAACTTAGTTTGGTGGCCTCAGCTCTCCGACTGATCTGAGTCGGTGACGAGCCAGATGCCGCCGGTGGTCCTAGTGGACCGCCTTTGGTGGCGTCTGGCACCTCTTCATGAGGTTCCTGTTTATCGTCCCACTCTTGCATTTGCATGTTAGCTTAGAGAGAGAGGTTTCCGATTTTGAGGGACCTAGAGAGAGAGTTTGGGGTTTGGTGTCGCGGTTGTTACCGGTGGTGCCTGGTGGCGGGATGAGCGGCAGTCCTACGCCGCGTACAGTTACACGGATGGTTCATGTGTTGCTAGTGGAAGTCGTTGGCAGGCTTCTCCCATGATCTTGTCGGCCGTCATTACCGTCGACGTCATCTAATGGTGGGACAACCCCCAATCTGTGGTTGTCTACGGATGGAGAGGGGGATTATGTGTTGTCCGGAGACGCCGTTGGCGATGTTCTCCCACGGTGGGCGGTGTGTCTCGGCTGTTGTTGTCGGTGGAGGCGATGACGCGGCCGGTGCTTCTGCATACGCTTTAGGTGGTTTCTGTTTTGTTTCGATGAACTCTAAGCATCAGGCCCCTTCTTCTACTGCCTATGCGAGAGGGGTTTTGGGTTGCTGTGGAGGAAGAGGGGATCCGCTGCCGCCATCGGCCATCGCAGGGGACGTCGGTGTGCCAACCGCCCTCCGTTAGGCCTCCGTCGGTAATGGGATATTTCGGATATCCGAAATATCCGAAATATCCAAAATAATTTTATAAAAAATTAAAAATATTAAATATTAATTAAATATTTTAGATATTTTTAGATATTTCAAACATTTTAATAAAAAACTTCGGATATTCGATAAAAACTTCAATAAAAATATTATATTTTTTAAAATTTATTAAATAATACAAATATTTTTTGAATTCGGATATCCGAACGGATATCCGAATCCGAATCCGAACTTTCGGATATCCGAAATCGGATATCCGAAATTTCGGATTCGGATTCGTATAGTGAAATCCACTATCCAAAAATTTTGGATATCCGAATTTCGGATATCTAAATTTGAACACCCTAGTGGTCGGTTGGTGTTCCCCTTTCCATGACCCGACTTATGGCGGTGGTTCTCGGCGAAGAAGCTGGGGCAGGTAGGCTGAACCTTTTTCCATCCACATCATTTATCAATAATACACCATGTGTCGGTGTTTATGAGTCGATGATGATGGCGACCCGTCATCTGAGACCCGTGTACCTCTGTTACTTTTAGTTGATTATTTGAAATTGTTGGGGTCTTATTCTCGTATGCTTCTGGTTTCTTGGTTATTGCTATGATGACTGTGGCTGAGTGGTTGATTGGCATGGCATACTCGGTGATGGCAAGTGTGGTGTTCTGCACGTGCAACCCGTGTTGCAGCCATGGTAACCGAAAACCCATATTTGAGCTAAAACTTTATTTTTCAGGAAACCAAACTTGAACATGAGATCAATAATTATGTTCGCTTATGTCTGTTATTTAGAACAAACTCAACTTCGCTTAAAAAAAGGCTATGATGGTAAAAACAATATGCGTTTATCCGAGCCTTGGTTCAATTTTCTCCGTTTTAAAGACGCGCAAAGCGCGTCGGGGCATCATCGCTAGTACTATGTTAATATACAAATGCAAGGAATAGCTTAATTTGTTTGTTTTATGTTTTGATCACAAGAGTTTCTTCCTTTTACTCATTTGCCCCTCCGCTAGTTTATAAAGAGATAAATAGAGAGAGAGATGCATATGCGTCCCTCCATGTTTAGAGAGAGAGAGAGGTGGAGAGCCTCTGGTTGTGAATGTGCGAGTTGGGTTCTTTTAATATATTAATTATTACATATTATTAAGTGAAATATTCAAATACATTAAAATTAAAAAATATAAAAGCTAATCTCAACCATCAATATTTCTAATCAATTGTTGAGATCAAATTGTAGGAAAAATTTTGTGAGATGTGTATTTTATTAATAGCCACTTTTGTTGACTTTTTATAAATTCCTCCCATTTTTTCAAACGTTTATAAATTTTATATACGATATTATTTTTTAATAAAAACTCACCTCATAAAAACGAGCATTTTTTTAAAATGAGTACAATATTGTTATATAAAAAGATAATTTTTTTTACATTTTTAAGCTCATATATTGTTATTGTGTTTTAGTGCAGTTTTATTATTATTATTATTATTATTATTATTATTATTATTATTATTAGTATTATAAGAATAATAATAATTATTATAATTATAATTATAATTATAATAATATCTTTTGAGTATGTATCTATTTAATTTATGCTTAGTAGTAATAGTAATAAAAGAACATAATAAAAATTAATAATATTCAACATGTTTATCTCTTAACATGTGTATGTGTATAGTTATACGTGTATATGTGTATATGTGTAAGTGTGTAATATAAGTGTGTGTTATGTGTATGTTTATGCATGCATGTATATATGGATAGGTATGTTTGTGTTTGTAGGTGCATGTATGTATGTGTGTGTTACATATGTGTGTTACATATTGTATCCCATGACAACTGTCTTTTCTTTTGCCTAGAAGTGTTTCTAAGGACGAAGTCATAATGCTAGGGTACGATGCCTTTTTTCATTCATCCATGTACATTTCTAGGGAAAGCACAAATATAATGCTAGGGCAAGACGTCTTCAAATTCTTTTCTCATTCTCAATAATCTACTATAATATATGACATATAATCACATAAAAATAAAGAACTTAATGTGAATGTTATTATAAAGTTTAATTAAAACATCATCTTGAAAGATGGGTAACAAAAGCATCACGTACGTACTTTGGTTGGGTTTTTGTTTAATAAAGGTTCTATAATGGATTTTAGTGCAATGTTAGTTACTGACGGAAATATCCCAAAAGGCAACCAGTGACCACTTTAGGAACATTAGGGTTTCTTTTTTGTTTTGTCCTTTTATTGATCAGCTAGGGTTTCAAGAAGATTTAAAAGTAATTCGTGGGGCTTTCAAAGGGTTTAAAATTTGGATGGTTAGTCATTAGTGCTTTCAATTATACATATGGACAAAGACATGACACCAAATACCACTGACACGACACCTATGGAGAATAAAGATATAGACAACACTCTATATAATTATTTTTCTAATCTTTTCTTTTTTCTATTAAAGCAGTCTTAGACATCTCCCACCCCAAAAAAAACCTAATAAAAGAAATAGAAAGTTTCTTTTTCTTTTCAAAAGTACAAGAAAGAGTTGTTACTTATTCAATTTTATCTAGAAACGTACTTGCGGGTATTGTGTGGGTAACTATCATAAATTTAAATATATATTCAAACGTGAATACAAAAACATACATATCGTAATGGTTATCACCCTGACGTAGAAACCAAGATATCAAGTAAATAAAATGAAAATAATAACGTCTGATCGATTAACGCAAGTTGTTCATAGTTTCCACGAACGAAAACTATGTTAGTAAACTAAGAAAAATCGTTCACATGTGATGAAGAGAAAAAAAAAGCCATTTTACCACTTCAAACATATCATATTTTATCTTCATATCTAGTACATCTTTTACACAACTATTTGATATGATTTTTATTTGTTCATTTATTATGCGAATAAGAGAAATATCAAAAAATAAAAAAAAGGATCATTAACAATAGCACTCCCGCAACCCCTCTTTGGGCAACTCTCTAACCGCTAGGCTAATCTACTCCATCATTACATATTTACAATACATATTCATATCATATATGTCCCTAATTCTGAATTCTTTAAAATAAAAAAAAACTAAGTTAGCGTTTGGTAGACAGAAATAAGGGACGTAATGGAATGAACCATTGATTGTAAATGAAAGAAATACATGTTTTGGCTGGTGTAGCTAATGAAATGAACCATTACAAAGTTGATTTTATTCCCTTAAATTCATTCCATCCACACCTTTTTTCATTCCATTTCTTCTTCCACTTTTAATCACCAACACCGCTCACCCACCTACCATAACAACCACCATGTTGTAACCCCTGATATCTATCCATATTTGTAACCCTGTCTATTTTTTATTTATTTTTTTATGAATTAAAACATTCTGAATTCTAAGTTATATTATTTGTTTTATCTTACATAATATTATACATTTAACTTATAGTCTTATGCATGCTATACAGAAGATTCTATAATAGATACTTTTGTTAGTATGACTAATGGATGACACAAGATTCTATAATAGCTACTTAATGATGATAATGGATGACACCCTAAATTAGTAATATGGTAAATTTCTTATATATTTATTAAAATTTCTAAAGTTCATATTATTATTAAAGTTCTTAACTTTTTATAAAAGTACACATGTGTTATTATATAGTAAAGCTAAACTTTTATGGACTTTCATCCTTAAATTTATACAAAATTTAATCATAATCATAATATTTTTATAAAAGCTTATAGTTATTATACTTTTATGAAAAAATGCTAACCATTTAAAAGTATTTAGAATCCTCCAAATAAATCTCTAATTTAACAACTTTAATACAAACTTTTTATAAAATTAATTTTATAAACATTCCATTATTTTTATAAAATTTGAAAGACTAAAACTTCCTCCTTCGGGGTAGAAACAATCCTTGTCCCTAAAATATTGAGCAACCTGCTCAAGTTGAAGACTTAGCTATCCCAGCCAATATTGAATCCCACATCTTCTTCACCGCCACCTACACAGCCTCAAATCTCCATCACCTACATTAGAAAAACCAAATGAACCCCTCCTTAGTCTATTGAGTAGGCCCTCATATACATACCCATACAGGAGCAAGTGAAAACAAGAGCTCCCACTTCTCTTGAGGAGCAAACCATTCCTATTCCTTCAAGTATCAGTGCTGAGGTTCCTCGTGCTTAGCCTAATAAGCTCACAACCCCAGCTTTAAGCCATCATCTTAAGTCTCAATACTCAGATGATCAACCTTTAGGGAAAGCTACCATCCCCAGCCTTTAGATCTCAACCAACCAATTTCCATCCTTGAATTCTATGATGATGAACATGATATTCAATGAGTACCATGAATCTTTCTACTCTTCCCCTACTCAAGGAGAGATGAGTGCTCTTGACACACCCATGTCTGGCCCACATCATCCACCCCTTACTAAGGTGGACGTCTTTAAACATGTTCAAGAGATCCATGCGGAAGAGGCGCTCACTTCTGTAAGTGATTACATCATTCAGACCTTAACCATGACAACCCAACTTCTTGACACTTCTTATGAAACTGTCATAGAGTAGGGGAAATCCAGAGACCAAGAACAAACATCTGGTGGTAAGAGGGATGACTTATGTTATATACTCTCATCCCCCAATGATTCTTCTAATAAGATGAGTAGAGCATGAAACAAAAGGTGCAAGAATTAACAGCTACATACACATACCTTGTTTTAAAGGTTAGTAACCTGGAATTTCAGGTGGCTACCTTACAAAGGCAGGTGCTCAATCAGTAACTTGAGATCAATGATCTCAAGAGTAAGCTAATTGAGAGACCTGCCATGCATTCTTAACCTTGGCCACAAGAACCTATGGATGTAGTGGACCTAACCTCTAGCTCACTATTACAGGTAAATGATGCTACCAAAAACGGGAAGAAAGTTACTACAATCATAGAACATGGGAGCACTACCCGGAGGATGGACATTGAGGATACACCCTCACTTGTAATTGTCCAGACTCAATAACTTCCTTTAGCCCATAATGTGGATGCCATCTTTCAAAGTCTATTTGATGAGGGTTTTGTACCAAGGGCTATGTCACCTCCATCCAATCTTGATACAAATCCAATCATAGGATAGAGGTATGACATTGAAAGAAGGGTTTTGGTGCTTTCTAGATTTATAGGTCAACAAGAAATCTTCAACATATACAACCTAGGATTCTATTAAAGCTTCCCTCTACTAACCCTGCCATTTGTCAACCCAAGTCAAAACAGACATGCTGGCAGGTTAACAGGGAGGATTTAAAGGAGAGTGTCTGATAAGTTTAGAAGAAAAACAAGCATTTACAGATAAATGCTAGAAGAGAAAACAATTGGTCAACTGGATACTGAGTTGGACCATAAGATTAGATTCGAAGAGAAAGCCTTAGTTGAAGGCCCAGTTATGGAATCTGAGAACCTTGAGATTCCTGCTCCTTTAGAACCAACCACTCTTAGTGAAACACTAGTTAGTGAAGGTGTCTCATAGCCTCTCCCTAGCCAGAGCTCTAATGAAGAACAAGTGCAAGAAGGCCAAAGCTCTTTCCTTCCTAAGTGATACAGGCCAGTAGTTGACAAGGGAAAGATGGTTCTATCTGTAAAGGAGATTAAGAAAGAGAAAATGGAGAGGGAAGAGGAAAGCAAAAGAAGAAAAACAAAGAGAGTATCCTAGTTTCATGTAAGCTGCAATCAGGGCTCCTCAAAGGCCAAACACTCAAGAAGAGGAGTTATGGGCAGCCATATTAAACTACCTGGGAACTAGGAATTACAATGTTAATGATCTCATCTCTCTTCCCTTGGATGTATTGATCAGCAAATACAGAGGTCTCTAAAGAGAGCAAGGAGGCTAATGATGCTGCTTTGTTTTTCAAAAACAAAGAAGAAAGAAAGAAAATAGAATTACATCAAGCTTATGTCCTCTCCCCAGTTTAAGAGGTGCCTTGGTTATAGAGGAAGAAACTCAAGTAGACAAAGAACATGATAGAATGAACATGATCACCTACTTGAGTGCAACAGGTTTCTATAAAGAAGAAGCTTTACTTCCTCTATCTTATAATTATATAGAGTTTGAGTACCTTAAGCAGCTAGAATAAAGAGTTCTTAACGAAAGAAAAGCTGCTAAGAGAAAGATGAGGGAAGAAGCTAAAAAATCAAGGGCCACCATCAAAGTTAATAAGAAGAAGTCAGATGATAGACAAACGATGGTGAGCTTCTTAAAGTTGTATGGGTTTTTTGGTAGGAGGCTTAGTCCCATGTCGCTATCCATAATGGATGAGCACATCAAGGTGATCAAGTAGAAGATCAAATGGGATAAGCTTCAAAACTTAAATTCTCCTCAAGTCAAGCTGCACCTGAAGCCGAGATCAAGGTTCAACCCAAACAAACAACAGAACCAAGATCTACTGTTGATCCACAGCCAGCTTCATCTTCTCACCCATAGTAAGGTCCTGAACGTTCTTCTGAACATGTGAAAATGAGGGATCAAACTGAGAAGGAAAAAGAAAGAAAAGATGATCAAGACCAACCTTCTCAGTTAAAATATAGAAAAGGAAAAAGGATAGCCATCAGAAGAGACTTAAAGTCAATAAAGAAGAAGTCTAAGGCATCCACATATACACCTCAGGATGAGTCAGAACATCCTGAGGGTCAACCAAAAGAGGCTGCTCAACCAACTCTCTTATATGTAGAGCTTCTAGCTACTGAGAGATCCATCATGTCTTGGGTGTATTCTCCAAACCCAGACAGATGGCTTGTTACAAGAGATTAAGGTGGTTAACAAAAAATTTTCTGACAAAACATGCTTGACCTGCTTGAGCATGATCTCCTGGACATGAAGAGATACTTTGAATACTTGAAGAATCCTGACCAATAAATGAAGAGAGGAATGGCTCTTATTTTGATTGCTTTAAACAAATAGAAGATCCAAATTCATTGTAATATTTAAGTTTTGATAGCATCAGCCTATGGGGAGTTTATAAGATCAAGAATAATTATGTTAAAGGCTGATACTAACCAAAGATCTATCAGTATGCAATAGCATAATAAAGGAAGTACTTCAGAAGATTTGACTATGTACAAAGAAAATAACTGAGTGTCAAATCTTTTGAATTCAAAGAAAGAAATCTTCCAAAGCTAAAGTGGAGTCTTCCAAAGCCTAAAGACAAAGTATTCCAAAAGCTTGAAGACTGAACTCTTCCGAAGACTAAGAAGACTTATGTTTCTTCTGAAGTCTAAAATCTCGGAAGAAACACACTCTGACATACTTTGACAAAAGTAGAAGACATATCCGCTATTAGCTCTGATAACTTACCAACTTATACAAGTTGGTGATTATCATTTTACTTTTGTCAACTGTACAATAAGGTCTCTTTTTTGTAATTTTCTACTTTAGTATTTTTATCCTTATTGTATTATGATAGGATGCGAGTTATGACCTATCATAGTCACAAGCCATTTGACTCTACATTGATCTTGTTATCTAGATTAGTGTCCAGCTAGCCTTCAAGGTATGACCGGCTGTAGGTTGTAGTATAAAGTATCTCACGTATCAGTCTAAGGACTTAGCTTTGAAACACTTGTAATCACTAGAGATCAATATACATCATCCTTGAAAACATAGCTTTCTGTTCTTGAGTGTTCTTAATTGTTGTTCATTATTTCATTGTATGATTCCCTATTTGATCTAGTAAGTATGTTTAGTTGATAATCCTCAATTATGAAACTGTTGTTTAAACCATAACCGTTCTTGTATACGTGACATTAAAATTCAAAATAAAATATTGAAGAATTTGTAGATTTCTAGTAATTGAAAGAAATAGAAATTTATGTGGCAAAAATTGATGCTATATGGTATGATGCTATATGGGTGATTGTTGACCGCTTGACGAAGAGTGCTCACTTCCTACCGATGCGCGAGACATATTCATCCAAGAGGTTGGCGGATCTTTTTATCAAGGAAATTATAACTCATCATGGTGTGCCTGTGTCTATTGTGTCTGATCGTGACACCCGGTTTATATCTAAATTCTGGAAGAAATTTTACGATGCTATGGGGACGAGATTACATATTAGCATGGCTTATCATCCCCAGACTGATGGTCAGCAGAAAGGACCATTCAGACACTGGAGGACATGCTTCGGACATGCGTGATTGATTTTAGGGGAAGTTGGGATGACCACTTACCGTTAGCTGAATTCTCATACAATAACAGCTATCATGCTAGCATTAGCATGCCACCTTATGAGATGCTATACGGTAGGACATGCAGAACACCCGTTTGTTGGGGTGATATTGGTCATAAAGAGTTAGGGAGCGTCGAGGTGATCGAGGCTATGACTGAAAAGCATGAAAGGATCAAGGCCTTCATGAAGGCAGCCAAAGATAAACAGAAGTCGTATGCTGACAAACGACGTAGACCGATTGAGTTCCAGGTGGGTGACCGGGTTATGTTGAAGGTCTCGCCCTGGAAGGGAATCATTCGGTTCAGAAAGCGGGGTAAGTTGAGCCCGAGGTACATAGGCCCTTTCCGAATCATTGCTCGAGTAGGAGAGGTGGCCTATAGATTGGAGTTACCAGATGAGTTAAGTGGAATTCATCCGACATTCCACGTATCTCATCTGAGAAAGTGTTTGGCAGATAAGGATATGATTGTTCCACTGGAGGATATCGAAGTAGACGAACGACTCAATTATGTGGAGCAACCAG
>BJCO01364247.1:0-13436 GCA_018326465.1 Flaveria floridana
GTTGTAATGATATGTGGGACTTAGAGGTTTTCCTGATCTTGGCTCATTGGTTCTTTTGGTCCAACATCCTCTGAATCCAAAGAGTCCAAGAAGGATGCACTGAAGCAGAAATTTGAAAACTTTACTTATATTGTTGGTGAGACCTTAAGTCAATAATACTTCAGATACATGGACTTAATCGCATCTCTTCAGTTTATGGGAGTGACTCTTGTGAAAAGAGACATAGTAAGAAAGTTCATGAGTGCACTTCCTCATGAATGGATGTTCTATTATGTCTCTATCAAGAGAACTAAGAATCTAAACAGACTCACCATGACTGAACTATATGGGATCCTTGATGGATACCGTGTGGAGATGGAGACTCAGAACGGCCATTAGATGAACATAAGCTTAAACCCTCCTGTTAGCAATGCTCTACATGTTGCTGAAGAGTCAAGAACTTCCCAACCCCAAATGTACCTGAACTACAATCAACAGCCATCATACTCCTCTCTAGGCCTTACATCACACTTCCTGAGACACCCAGGTCTCAACAAGCTCAACAATGTCCTTTTCAGGATAGTTGTGCGTTTGTTTCAGGAAATGAACACTCTGGTGATTCTCAATTCTGTTTTGATGATCTAGAGTGTTTTAGCCCAAACAATGTAGAATATATGGACATTATCCAACAGATGGCTCTTTTAACCTACAGAGCAAAGAAGTTCTTTAAGAGAACTTAAAGGCAATTCCCCCAGAACCCAACTAACAGCAAGTTTGGGTTTGATAAGTCCAAAGCCAAATGTTACAACTGTAACCAACTTGGTCATTTTATAAGGGATTACAAAGCTCCTAGATCTAATCCTGGAGCAGCTCAAGCCTCCCAACATCATGCTACACCAAAGGCTGTAACCAAGCTAACTGAGTAGCAAGCTGTAGCTGTTGCTCAAGAAGTTGATTGGAGCTTCATGGTGCAAGATGTCACCCCTACTCAAGCTCTCATGGCTGGAACCGATGATACCAAGGTATATGAACATCCATGTACTCCAGCTTGTATATCTATGGTTAAAATGTATTAGGACTATAACATAGAGATCAATCTGATATTGAGTCCTTAAACATACTAAATATGATTTTAAGAGCATAGAATCTGACTATAAATTCAAAATTGATGTGTTAGAGAAAATTGTATCTTCTTTAAAACATGAACACTCAAACTACAAGGCTCAAATAAAAGACTTAGTTTCCAAGTTGACTGAGGCTCAAGCCCAGCTAGTGGTAGTTGAGGCTAAAGCAGAGAAGTATCCTATTCAAGAGCATAACTTCAACACTATTCTTGCATCATCCTCCCACTCAGTTATCAAAACAAGAGTGGGTTGGGAACCATTGAAACCGCTCCACCACATTCTTATATGTCTATAAGACAGCCAAGATGTGGAACTGATGAGCAAGAGGTTCTAACTACTAATCCACTACCCTTTGAGCAAAAGAATGATGTAATAATGGTGACCACCACAGTGAAGGATAAGGTAGAAAACCTCACCCACACAGCTGAGGATAAACCTCTAACTACCAAAGACAAAAAGAACAAGATCAGGGCAGCTAGGAAAACTGCTAAAAAGGTGGTTGAGTCTAAGATGAAAATAGACCTGAGGCAAAAGGGTGTATTCATCTCAGCTAGATTCCAAGTGGCTGGAAACTCTGATTCAGGAAAGGAGTATAGTACAAGTACTCCTATCCAGTTGAAGAATCAAAAGTTAAAAGGAAAGGTTGTTGAAGAAGACAAGAAGTGCAAGAAATAGCAGCCCTGATGCCCCATTAAAGTTAATATTGAGTGCATAATCTATGGCTTGCATAATCACATGGCTAAAGATTATTACTACAATCCAGCATGCACAAATTATGTAAACAATGTTAAGAAAGAAGGAGTCAAGGAAGGTTTCACATTTGGACCTTATTATATGGTTCAAGTGTTAAAGAAAGGAAAGCTTGTTTCCGAAGCCAAGTTGCTCTCGGAAGAAATCATTCTTCCGAAAGGAAAAAAGCTTCGGAAGACAAGCCTAAGAACAAACAAAGAAATAAAAGGAATCCTTTAAAATCTTCCGAGAAAAAGACTCTTCGGAAGAAAAGGTGGTGGCAACTTCTTCTGAGAAAAAAGAAACCTCGGAAGCAAGTCATGCTGCTTAAGCCTCTTTAGACTCATCTACACTGATCAATCATAGGATGGAATAAAAGATCAAACAAGATGCTACAGCCCAACCTCTTCTTCATAAACCATAGTTAAACCCCTATGTATACATTTTGGTTCATTTATGTCATCAACATTGGAAGAGACCAAGACGAATAAGGCATGAGCTTCCAATAGTAACTGATAATTCACCTTATGTGTAGGGACATCCATACGGCAAGAATGGAAATATTTTGATTATGGACAGTGGATGCTCCAGGCACATGACAGGGAACAGATCTATCCTTCAACAATTCCAACATTTTGATGGAGGCCCTGTTTAATTTGGAGGTGAAGCCAGAGGAAACATTTACGGTAGAGGTAGTGCATCCAATGGCAAGTTAAAAGTGGACAAAGTACACTTTGTCAAACAGCTTGAACACAATCTCTTAAGTGTTTCTCAGTTCTATGATTAAAAACACCAAATGCTTTTCACAGTGCACGAGTGCATTATCCTAAAACCCAGGATGATGATTCCTCATGATTGGTGCTTCTTAGATCTCCTAAGGAGGGGATATGTACAAGCTAGATATGAACAATGCTTCCCTACTAGGTGAAGTTTCATGCTTTCTTTCCAAAGCAAATGGTGATGAATTAACTCTTTGGCTTAAAAGAAGGTGTCATGTTAATTTTAAAACAATGAATAAGCTAGTTAAAAATAACTTAGTACATGGAGTGCATAAAACAAAGTTTTTCTATAAAGACAACTATGTTGGTTGTCTTTAAGGAAAGTAACACAAGGCAACCCATAAATCCAAAGAAGTTAATTCAATCACCATTCCATTACACTTATTGCACATGGATCTATTTGGTCCCACAAGTATAATGAGCATTGGAAGGAAAGCATATTGCCTTGTGATAACATGGGTATTCTTTTAAAGAACTTAGGATGAAACTATTGAAACTGTTAAAATCTTTTATTCTTAAAATAGAAAATTAAATTGATCACAACGAGAAAACAATTAGAAGTGATCAAGGGACTGAGTTCAAGAATCAAGTTCTTGACTCATTCTGTAACTTAAAAGGGATTACTAGACAATACAGTGCTCTTAGAACTCCTTAACAGAATGGTGTTGCTGAGAGGAGGAACATGACACTTATTAAGGTTGTAAGGACCATATTAGCTGATTCAAAGTTACCTCTAACTTTCTGGGCAGAGGCAGTCAGCACTGCATGTTATGTGCAGAACAAGGTTTTCATTGTTAAGCCCTACGGAAAAACCCCTTATGAGCTATGGAACAAGAGGCCACCGTTCATTGGCTTTCTAAGGTCCTCTGGTAGCAGGTGTACTGTACTTAACACAAAAGACAATTTAGCAAAATTTGTTTAAAAGTCAGATGATGCTATCTTTGTTGGGTATTCCTCAAGCTATATAGCCTATAGAGTATACACAATTAAGAATCAACAATTTAAGGAATCATCCAACATTTTTGTAAATGAGCACACTCCTTGTGTTAAGCGAAATGGCCCTGACAATATCTTTGACTTAGAATTGTTTCCCAACTATTCTAAACCATCTTGTGAGAATGTTTCAGCTGGAACAGGAACTCAAAATGACTCCCCTGATGATCAACTATTTGAGTTACCCAGACCTATTCCAATTTCTCCAAGAAGACACGAAGAGAAAGCTCACACTACTACAAGTCCTGAAAACTTGAATATCATAGGAAACAGTGGAGCTTTAACAAGTTGTCAGTCAGTTGAGTCTCAAAACTCATCAACAGACAACTCTAACTCTCACCACTAAGCTGATGAAGACAGTAATCTGGAGGAACGAGCAACTTTTAATACTGCTTCATAGTAAAACGCCATTGATGTTGGCACTCATTCATTCAATTAGTCCTCATTGAATGAGTGTGAGACATCAGCTGGAATCAATGTTAATAATCCTAAGTAAAACTTCTCAAACTTGGATCTATCTATGCAACTAGATGGGATTCCAAGACTCAAGATTTACAACACTCATCCAGCTAAGAACATCATTGGGGATGTCTCAGAAGGTGTGAGAATGAGAAGACAGACTCATAATAGGAATGTCTACTTGTATTCATGCTTTCTCTCCCAATTGGAACCCAAGAAGGTGGCAGAAGCTCTCAAGGACAATAGTTGGGTTGAAGCAATGCAAGAGGAGTTGCTTCGATTCAAGAGGAAAAAATATGGAACTTATGTCCATTGCTACCTGGTCAAGTACCTATTGCACCAAGTGGGTGTTAAGGAATAAAAGAGATGATAGAGGTTTGATCATCAAGAACAAGGCTAGACTTGTAGTTCAAGGATATACATAAGAGGAAAGGATAGATTTCGCTGATGTCTTTGCACCTGCTGTAAGACTTGAGGTTATGAGAATCTTCCTTGCTTTTATAGCATCCAAGAACTTCACAGTCTATCAAGTTGATGTCAAATGTGTATTTCTGTATGGGGATATCGACAGAGAAGTCTATGTGTGTTAGCCACCTGGATTTGAAGACCCACAACAGCCCAACTATGTGTGCAAATTGGATAAATCTCTTTATGGGTTACACCAAGCACCTAGGCTGTGGTATGATACATTTTCTCATTTTCTTCTAAAAATGGCTACACTAGAGGCACCATAGACAAAACATTGTTTATAAAGAAGTCTCGGAAGGACATGTTGCTTGTACAAGTCTATGTTGATGACATCATATTTGGTTCATCTAATAACCAAATGTGCAAAGACTTTGAAAGCAACATGAGGAAGAAATTTGAAATGAGTTCAATGGGAAAGATGGACTTCTTCCTAGGAATTCAAGTGAAACAAATGGAAGAAGGGTTCTTTTTCAAGCAATATAAGAATGTCAAGGACATCTTAGAAAGATTTGATATGAAAGATTGTAAGCCAGACAAGACACCTATACAAAGAAATCACAATCTTTGTCCTGATTTCGTAGGGAAGGACACTGATCAACATCAGTACAGGGCAATTATTAGATCTCTAATGTATATCACTACAAGTAGACCTGATATCATGTTTGCAACCTGCATCTGTGTAACATATGAGGCTGCTCCCATGGTGTCTAACCTAGTAGCTGTCAAGAGAATTCATAGATATCTTAAAGGAGCTCCCAAACTGGGCCTTTGGTATCCTAAGAACAACGATTTCAATCTTTACAGTTACACTGACAGTAATTATAGTGCTGTAGCAATAACAAGGAATCTACAATAAGAGGATGTCAATTTCTTGGTGGAAGGATCATCTCTTGGAAATAAAAAGAAGCAATCATGTCTCTACATCAACTGCTAAAGCTGAATACATTGTTGGTACAAGCTGTTGTACTTAGCTGGTATGGATTTAGAATTGATGTTAGACTATGGTTTCAACTTTATTGAGACTCCTATCCATATAGACAATAAGAGTGCTATTTCTATCATAGAAAATCCAGTCAAGTACTCTACGACAAAACATATTAACATCAGGTATCATTTCATTCGAGATATAAATGAGAAAAACTTGATCAAACTAGTCAAAGTTGATTCAAATGAATAATATGCTGATTTGTTCACCAAAGCCTTTGATGAATAAAGATTTAAGTATTTAATTACGACCATTGAGATGATCAACATTGATTAGTAAATCTCCTTTGAAAATATTTTGAAAATACTTCATGTTTAAGTTATCTATTTACAATCTAAGCCCTGTTACAAATGGTTTTCTTCAAAATTCTCTATGTATAATTTCTTCCAAAGAGAAATTTACCCTCGGAAGAAATTCTTATTCATCTTCCAAAGACAAATTCCTCTGCACAAGTATTCTCATCTGAATAGTTTTTAGTCTTGGAAGACTATTTCATCATAGATCAAATTTCTTTTCAAAGGGTACTAACTTCTTCTCTCGAAAGAACACTATATTCTCGGAAGCAAATTTACCTTTAAGATGTTATTCGCTTCGAAAGATAAAGTGGCTTCGGAAGACAATCCAGAGAGAGAAACACAAGTGTTATCTCAGAAGAAATTTTACTCTCGGAAGTAATTTTACTCTTGGAAGAAAACTTTACTGTGTAACGGAAATCTTTGGGCCCCATTCTGCAAAAAGTAAGATTTTATTAATGATTGTCGGAATATTTTAAAAGGCCTTTCTTACCACCCCTATCAAATTGGAACCCAAAACATCCTTTCACCTTTTCGGTTTGATTTTTAACCACCATTTAAATATTCTGACTTTCTTTCTTTACTTTCTTTACCTTCTTTACCACTGTAAAAGCTCTAAAATTTCCATTGTCATCTTCACTCACTCTCAAATTACTATTCTCAAACTCCTTCAAATAGTATCTTCACCATACAATGGCGTTGAATCCTCAGCACAACCAGGTCGCCATCATTGACTCTTCCAGGGACGTCAGTTTTGCCCTAATCATCCAATTCCTAACCCAATCAGCATATTTTACTACTCTCACCGTTAACCCTACCATCTACTCAAACCATATGGCCAAATTCTGGGCCAATGGTCAAAACAAAATGCTTAACGGTCAAAGGGTTATCCGGTCTAGAGTATGTGGACAGGAGATTACTGTCATTGAAACCACCATCAGGGAGCATCTGAAGCTTCATGATGAAGGCGGCCCCGCTGAGTTCCCTAAACAAGATTTAGAAGACACATATACCCAAATACGATATAGAGGAGATGTTAGCAAGTCCACAGTCTATAAATTTAACTTCTCCTACAACTGGAAGTTCTTATTGCATGTCATCCTACATAGCTTGTCCAACAAGTCAGGGGGTTGGGATCAAATCCCTTATGATATGGGCTGCCTAGTCCAAGGGTTGGTATATGGCCTCAGATTCAACTAGTCTAGGTTTGTGCTAAATAACGTAAGAGGTAATCTCACTAGGAATACATTTTACAGGTATCCTAGGATATCCAGCACATAATCAGTTGTGAGTTGGATCAACATAAGCTAGAATATGCAGATATTCTGGCTGTTCCCCAAATGAGGCAGGGTATCTTTAAGATACACAATAAGATATCCTCCAACTTTACTAGAAGGTTCACTAACCTCCTTCCAACTATGCTTGAGCCAATGGCTCCTGGTGACATCCTTGCATACCTAGCAGGTGATGAACTGACACTAGACACCACCACTTCATAGCCAATCCCTTCTTCCTACCCTATCAGGTTCACCTATCAAAGACGAACCAAATGAACCCTTGTTCAATCTACTCTGATTGAACAAGTCCCCCTATTCGAAACAAAAAGGCTAGAGTGGAACAAAGAGCTCCCACTCAGCCAGAGGTCCAACCATCCTCCATAATTGACCTCAATATCAGTGTTGAGTCTCCTCGATCTCAACCTGATGAGCCTATTGCCGAAGCTTCAAGCCCTCAGGGTGAGTCCCAACACTCCCCTGAGCAGCCAAAAAGGGACATCCACATCACTGGCTCAATGCCACTAGATGTTGACCAAGGTCTTGGGTAATTAGGTATAACTTCTTTGTCTTTCACTAACCTATTAACCTAATCTGATGAGGATCTCATGTTTCCTCTAGGCTATGATGTTGATCAACCTCTAATTCTAGCCCACATCAGTTAAGCCAAACTATGGTGAGTCCCACAGGTGTGAGGGGACTCATATAGGCTCAGCTGCCACTATTGAGAGTGTCTTATTAACATATAAGGACAGTGGTAACATACCTAAGACTAAGTCTACAACAACCTTGGCAATTGATATCTTTGAAAGATATATTAGTCTGCGAGGGAAACTAGGGTGCCAAGAAACCACATCTTGTGATGAGCATGAACATACAAGGTATGTTATCTCATCTCCTCGTGATTCTTCAAAAGAAGATGTGGGAAGTCTGCAACTCACCATTCAGTACCTACTTTCTAAAGTCTCAAACCTTGAATTCAAGTTAGAACATTAGAAAATAGGTCTGCCACTCGGCAACTCAAGTTCAAACTAGCTGAGAAAAAGATTGAGAAGTCTGTTAGGCATGTACGTATTCAAGTCTCTTTAGGTTTTTCTTCTGACTTATCTAATTCTTAAGATGATACTACTAAAAATAGGGAGAATGTACAGAGTCAAAGTCATAAGGAACTTACCCTGGCCATCTGAACTCCATCTTCAACTTATCCTACACCACAATACTCTACAACCATCTTCCCTCAACTACCTCCCATAGCAATTCAAGTGGATTCTAGGATGCTTATTGATCTTCACAGATTCTTAACCAAGTATCTCATAATCTCCTCACTCGAACAACCCTCATCTGATATTACAGTAGCCTACTTTGGAGCTGAAGGACTTAAAAGGTTGAGTGCACCACCTACCACTAAGAAAGAAATTGGTCAACATAAGATTCCTATTGAACTTGAGATTGACTTCGAAGGGGAAATAAGGACTCATGGCCCAGCAGCTGAATCAGTTGGGACATGTAGTGATATTCCAATATTTTTTGAAGCTGATGTTCAAGTTGTGGAAGGGATTATTCAATTTTCATCCTTGTCTGATGATATGCCTACCATAGAGGCTATCCTTGATCTAGCCACTAAGGTAAACAGTGAAGACTTTCTCAAAATCCCTCTCTCTCCTACACCAAAGGTTCAACCCCACACTCCCCAACCTGAATCATCCAAGCCAGAATCTCCAAAGGCCGAATCTTCCTTAGATCTCAAAGGAAAAAGGAAGATAACTGCTAAAGAGATTCTTGAAGAAGAAAGGGGTAGACTCAAAACTAGGAAGCTACTAGCTGCAAGCAGCAAGGTAGCAGCAGCAGCAGCTCAAGAGTCTATCAACAACAAAAGAAGAGTGGAGGTGATTGATAGGCTCATCAATCTAAGAGTGGATAGTGAAGAAATGCTCCTACTCCTACTTGATAAGCTTAGGAATCTAGAAAAGGCAACCCTGCAGCAAAAGGAGAAGGAGGAAGCAGTAAGGTTAGCTAAAGAGGAAGAGAAGAGGAGAAAGAAAGAAGAAGCTGAACAAAGGCAAAGGTCATAGAGGATAGCCTTCCTATGCTCAAGGGGCTATTCTCAGGAGGAGCTGACTCCTTATGAGAATGAGACGATCTTGTTCCTTTGTAACAAAGAACAACATCAGATCAATAAAAAGAGGAAGAAAGCTACCAGAGAGAAGTTGAAGCAGAAGAAGAAGAGGCAGGAGGAGGAGGACGCCGAACTTGCGGCTGCCAAGAAGGTGGGAGACAAAGCCTAGATGAAGGCTTATCTCAGGGCCTATGGCTTCACAGGCAGACAAGTAGGTCCCATGTCTGAGAAGACCCTACAACGACATGTCAGTGATATCAAAGCTAACATTCTCTTAGGAAGAAAGAAGGAGGTATACCAAACTCTAGGTGTATAGAGGATGGTACCCAAACCAACATCTAAACACAACCAACAAAACCTGAGTCCCCACCTCTTCCCTTCCCTATCAAAACTGAACCCACTACTGAACCTTACATTCTTGAACCTACACCATCAGCCTTACCCAACCCTCATCCATTGCCTCTCAACAACCACCATAACTACTCATCCTAAAACCCAAAACATAACCCAAAACCTAACCATTACCAAAGCCTTCCTCTGAACCATCTAAGCCTCTGACCTTACAGGAGTTCAAGAAGATCAAAGGAAGGCTCATTAACTGCACAACCCTAAGTGACATCTCTTGTGAGGAAGAGTCGATAACACTGAGATACATTGATGGATCTTCCTATTCCCTCGTAAGAGATGCATTCCTTGATCTACCCAGGGGAACGCTGGACCAAGTTATTCAACTCTTGGCTACAAACTCTAACTCCCTCAAAGAAAAATATAAGAAGCTGAGAAGAAGACTGGTGACTTTACTCGATAGAAGGAAATGGGATAAACTTCCAAATATGCCCCTCACTCATAGGAAAAAAAATTTCCAGTGGAGGTTTGATGAATCTTCTCATAACTTTGTTATGGAAAGAGATAATGGTGAAGTCAATAGACTTGACACGCTATCTCTGCTACACTCAAGCAGATCGACATTACTGAGTTTGCAGAGAAGACATTCCCCTCCAATCCCTTAAACTCCCAAGTAGCTGCTCACATCAGAAGTCATGTAAGCGGCCTTTATCTTGCTGAGCTAACAAAGAAAGCAAGAACTCAAGAGGAGTTAAAGCTAAGAAAGGAAGAATAAGAAGGTGGCACTACTAAAGAAAGTTCATTCCTTCAAATGATTCAAGGCCCTACTTCAGATTATATAGTTAGATAGGAATATGACTATAATTCCCATCAACTAACTCTCTTCCGAGGGCCATAACAAAGGGTACATGTCATCCGTAGCAATAGATTGGATCTCCTCTCTACTAATGACTTGTATAAACTTCTCAGCACCACTTCAGGAAAGAATAAGGAAACTGACAAATACCTCCTTTCCTTGTGTTGAAAGTTTTAAGAAAAAGAAGAGAGTGAAGTTTAGGTAGCATCAGCCTAGGGGGAGTTTGTTGGATCAGATAAGGATGGTGCAACCAAAACTACACTTAGAAGATTCTGAGTACAACTGAATAAAGTCTTCCGAAGACAAAGATGCCTTTCTGAAGCTAAGTTGAAGATCTTTTGAAGCTTAAAGGATGAAGAACTTTCGAAGGAAGAACTCGATCTTACGAGACTAAGTAGTTCTCCTTTCGAAGTAAAACATTTAGAAGATTCAAGATAAAGTCTTCCAACCGAACAAAGTCATGAAGGCTAGCAGAAGTCTCGAAAGAAGTTATTTCTTCCGAAGTATAAATTGTTTCGGAAGAACTTATTATTCCAAAGCCATTTAACCTTTGGAAGAACTAACTATGGACCTGGGGACATAAGTATGGTCTGACTGACACATGCTATCAACTCTGATATACAGCATGGCATTTTCCCACGCCTATGTAGTTGACCATACTTTATTCTATTGTTCACCTTTTATCAGTTAGTACATTTTCCACTTTAGTATGTAATAAAAGGTAAGTCATGGACATGTCATGACTACCTAATCTATGATAGTATTTTATCTTAGATACCTTACCTAATCTAGGATAGTATTCTATCTACAACCGGTAGAAAACCAGCTAGAACTTACATTTAAACAAATACTACATTGCTAGAAGTAAGGTACTAAGATAAAATACTATCCTAGATTAGGTAGTCATGACATGTCCATGACATACCTTTTATTACCTATTGAAGTTGGTAACTGTACTAACTAATAAATGGTGAACAGTGGAATAAAGTATGGTCAACTACATGGGCATGGGAAAATGCCATGCGGTATATCAGAGTTGACAGGATGTGCCAGTCAGACTATAGTTATGTCCACTGGTCCATAGTTAGTTTTTCTGAAGGTTAAATGGCCTCGGAAGAATAAGTTTTTCCGAAACCATTTATACTTCGGAAGAGATAACTTCTTTCGAGACTTCTGCAAGTATTCATGACTTTATTCCTTCAGAAGACTTTGTCTTGAATCTTCTAAGTGTTTTATTTAGGAAGGAGAACTATTTAGTCTTGAAAACCCGAGTTCTTCCTTCAAAAGTTCTTCTTCCTTTAAGCTTCAAAAGATCTTCAAATTAGCTTTGAAAGTGCATCTTGGTCTTCAAAAGACTTTATTCAGTTGTATTCAAAATCTTCTAAGTGTAGTTTTGGTCGCACCAGCCTCATCTAATCCAACAAACTCCCCTTAGGCTGATGCTATAACAAAAGAAGAGGTTTAGTGTAACACCCTAATATTTTTATAGACGAGAAAGAAACAATAAACATGAATAAAAGAAAGAAAGTGTAATTTAACCCAAGTAGAAGGGTTAAAGGTGTCAAAAGGACAAAAAGAATAAAAGTTGGTGCATAGAGGGATATGTCCGCCCATAATTCCCTGGACACTTCTTTTTCTTTGGTTTTAGAGAGAGAAAGAGCAGAGAATTCGGATTTTAGAGAGAGGAAGAAGAATAATTCGAAGTTTAAGGTAAGAATTTGTGTTTTAAGTTGTTCTTGGTTGGCTTATGCCTCGGTTATATACTTATGTGTGTTATTGTATGTTCGGGTTGTGTGTTTTAGTGGGTTGTGGGTGTTAGAAACGTCTGAGAAACTCAAGTGGAAGGGTTAAACACAAAAGCTGCATAAGGTGAGTTTCTAGAACCCCCCTTTTACATGTTTTCACTAGTTTTGGGGCTGAAAAACACATGTGTCAATGTTTTTATGAAAATTGGTTTTCACCCGTATGAGTATGTATGAATGTGCATGTAGGTGGGGGTAAATTTAGGATTTATATGTGAATATGTGCATTTGATGATGCTTAGATTGTTACAACTAAGCTTAGATTATGATATAGGATGAATTGAGACTGATTTATGTTGATTTAGTGTAAGTAGGTTGCCCATGCGCCTAAACAGTGGCCCATGCGCCCAACGGTCAAAAACCGTCTAAGTGTGCCCAACCGCTTAAATCCCATGCGCCTGATAGTAACCAAACGCCTGGAATTTTGCCCATAATGGCTGTCAGGCCCATGCGCCTGAATAGTGACCATGCGCCCAAAAGGCCTATGCATCTAAGTGTTGATGACTAAGTGTAAGACCAGACGCCTGCATAGTAGCAAAGCGCCTGAACAGGGTAGAAACGCCCAAATAGTGCCCATGCGCCCAAACACATAGAATTATTTCTGAAATTTTAGGAAAAACAGAATTTGTAGGGTTTGACCTGATTTGACTTATGGGCTATGACTACTCATTTTCAGCATGATTATGGATGTTTTAGGGTTATGGAATGTATGATTGATGTACGGTATGTATAATGTGTTATCTTTTAAAGATATTCATAAGTATTTATTTTATGTTATAAAATACGTTAAATATTATGTTATTACTTTACGTAGTATGACAAATGAATGAAAAAACGTAAAGAATAACATAACAAAGTGAAAGATAACAATGGTGAAAAGAGAAATGTAACAAATGAAAGAATGGCTTGCAAGCAAATAAAAGGAGGTGCACGACCATGTTATCGTTAGCTCAACTGTGATGTGGGCTAGCTACCCCAAAGGATGAACACATGGTCAATCATTGAGATTGACAAGGCCCTTTGGTATGCCCTAGGTGACTAGATCAGCTTCGTGCACAATGTTCGTGGTTTAATTACCACAGGTCCAGGATCAGCTTCATGCACAATGTTCGGGGTATTATCAATTGGTTTGAATAAATGGGAGAGATGAATTGCCCTAGGTGACTGGATCAGCTTCGGGCACAATGTTCGTGGTTTAATTACCACAGGTCCAGCATTAGCTTTGTGCACAATG
>BJCO01364248.1:0-11808 GCA_018326465.1 Flaveria floridana
TTATTATTATTATTATTATTATTATTATTATTATTATTATTATTATTATTATTATTATTATTATCAAACGGTTAACCGACTTTGAGGTTCGTTAGAGCCGTCATCTATGGTTTTCAAATAGTCAAACATAATAATTAATAAATAATAAAATTTATTACTATAGGTTAGTCTCGTACAAAAGTTGATCTGATTTGACCAAGTGTCACAGTCTCCCCTTGTTTAAGAAATTTCCTCCCGAAATTTTACGTTGTTAAATCCGTGTCGGCTCCGGATTTAAATCAGGTTGGGATACTTTTGTTGCATTTGGTCCTGATGTTCCCACGTAAATTCAAGTCCTCTCTTCGAATTCCTTCCAACTTTGACCAATTTAATCTGACTTCGTCTAAGTTTCTGAACATTCCAATCTAAAACTTCTATAGGTTCTTTGACAAAATGAAGTTTATCATCGATATATATTTCGTCTAGTGGAATAACTAGTGATTCATCTGACATACATTTCCTTAAATTGGGCACGTGGAACACATTGTACACATTTCTAAGTTCACTTGGTAGGTTAAGACGATATGCAATTTTCCCAATTCGTTCCATGATTTCAAATGGCCCAATGAATAAAGGATTAAGCTTCCCTCGTTTAACAAATCTCACAATACCCATCCAAGGGGATACTTTTAGAAATACTCTGTCCCCGACCCGGAACTCCAATGGTTTTCTTCGAGTATCTGCGTAACTTTTTTGTCGACTATTGGCAGCTTTAAGCCTTTTTCTAATCCGAATGATTTTGTTAGTCGTCTCTTGAATGATCTCAGGTCCTTTTAATTGTCTTTCGCTGATATCTGCCTAACACACTAGTAAACGATATTTTCTTCCATATAGTACTTCAAATGGAGTAGCTTAAATACTAGTGTGATAACTATTATTATACGAGAACTCAACTAATGGCAGGTGAGTGTCCTAATTTCCACCAAAATCAATCACACGTGCTCTCAACAAATCCTCCGGTGTCTGAATGGTCCTTTCGCTTTGCCCGTCTATTCGTGGATGATATGCTTTACTCATGTCTAACCGAGTACCCATGGCTTCAGGTAAGGATTACCAGAATCTTAAGGTGAATTAGCTATCTCTATTAGAAATAATCAAGATTGGTACGCCGTGGCGTGATACCACCACATTGATGTATAAATCGGCCAGCTTATTCATCCTATACGCCTCTTTCATGGAGAAAGTGTGCGGAATTTGTCAATCGATCAACTATTGCCCAAATCGTGTCGTAACCACTCGACAATAGGGGTAGTTTTGTAACAAAATCCATGGCAATGCACTCCCATTTCCATTTTGGGATCACACGTTGTAAGAGTCCGGATGGTTTTTGGTATTCTGCCTTTACCTTGGAGCAAGTCATACATTTATTCACATATGAAGCTATATCACCTTTGATATTAGGCCACTAGTAAAATCCCTTACATTATGATACATTTTGTCTGATGCTGGGTGAACTAAGTATCTTGACTTATCCACTTCATCAAGAATTATTCCACGTAAGTCTCTATACTTTAGAACCTATACTTGGTTTTCAAAATGCATCAAGTTATCGGAGTCAGGTATTAACCCTCTGATCATTCCTCGCAGGCCTTCCCTTTCCAAATTTTCATCCTTTAATGCTTCAAGTTGAGCGTCATGAATCTGAGTAATAAGATTCAAATGTATGGTTAATTCTAATGCTAGTACTCATAGAGGTTTTTCTCTTTCTTTTCTCCTTAGTGCATGTACAATAATGTTGGCTTTGCCCCGGTGATATCGAATGTCACAATCATAATCATTTAATAATTCGACCCAACTATGTTGTTTCATATTTAAATCCTTCTAATTAAAAATATGTTTCAGGCTTTTGTGATAGTATACATAACACATTTGGTTCCATAGAGATAATGTCTCTAGATTTTCAGAGTGAAAATCACAGCTTCTAATTCTAGATCATAGGTAGTGTATTTCTTTTCATGCACTTTTAAATGTCTTGATGCGTAGGCAATCACTTTATCTTTTTGCATCAATAGACACTCAAGACCTGATCGGGAAGCATCACAATACACTATGAATCCATCAGTTCTGTCAGGTAATGAAAATATGGGTGCACTACACAACTTTTCCTTCAACAATCGAAACACTTCTTCTTGATCAATACCCCACTCATATTTTCTATCTTTACGAGTTAATAAGGTCAATGGTTGTGCTATTTTTGAAAAATTTTTAATAAATCTACGGTAGTAGTTGGCTAACCCTAAAACTTGTTGCACTTCTGTTGGATACTTGGGTGCTTCCCAATTTTGATTACTTTAATCTTAGCCGGATCCACGTGGATACCCTTTTCGTTAATAACATGCCGACGGAATCGAAATTCTTGAAGCCAAAACTCGCATTGGATAATTTTTTGTACAACTTTTCTCTCTTTAGTACGTTTAAAATGAGTCGAAGATGACGCTCATGTTCCTTCTTGGACTGTGAATATATTAAAATGTCATCAATAAATACTATCACACACTTTTCCAAGTAGGGTTTGCACACCCTGTTCATGAGGTCCATAACATAGCAGGTGCGTTAGTTAGACCGAAAGGCATCACAAGGAACTCATATGACCGTAACATGTTCTAAAGGATGTCTTCGGGACGTCTTCTTATGCTATCTACAACTGAAGGTAACCAGATCGCAAATCGACTTTCGAGTAATAGCTGGATCCTTGCAGCTGATCAAACAAATTATTAATTCTTGGTAATGGGTATCGATTATTAGTGTTAAGCTTATTTAATTCTCGGTAATCAATACACATTCTAAACTATCCGTTCTTCTTTTTAACAAATATTGGCGCTCCCTAAGGAGAAAAACTTGGTCGGATAAACCCTTTGTCTAATAACTCTTATAGTTGTTTTGATAATTCTTGCATCTCGAAAGGTTCCAACCGATATGGCGATCGAGCAACAGGGGCGGCTCCAAGCACTAGTTCAATTTGAAACTTGATCTGCCTTTATGGAGGTAAACCTGGTAAATCTTCAAGAAATACTTCTGGGTATCCTCGCATAACCGGAATGTCTTCAATTCTTCGCTCCTCATTCTTGACGTCAATAGCTTTTACTAGGAAGGATGGATATCCTTTGCTTAAGTATTCACAAGCTTTCATGACATTAATAATTTTCAAAGAAGGTTTTCCTTGGTCTCCTTGTACAACAAAAACTTAACCGTTAAGGGTCGGTAAGCAAATAATTTTCTCAAAACATACAACTTCAGCATCATTCCAAAGGATCCAACCCATTCCAATGATAACATCGAAACTTCCAAGATCTACAGGTAACAAGCTGATACTAAAAAGACAATCATTAAGTCGTAAAGTGCAATTTTTTATTACTTCGTTAGATTCTATTTTCTTTCTGTTAGCTAGTTCAATAATATATTTCTTACTTAGCTTATAGGGTTTTATACCCAATAATGGCTCAAATTCTTCTGACAAGAAACTTAAATCAGCACCTGTGTCAAACAAAACGGAGGCATAATGATTATTAATAAGGAACCTACTATTAACCACTGACGGTTCCCGACGCGCACCTCTAGCATTCATTTCAAAAGCTCTCCCTCTAGCCTTAGATCCATTCAACTTTGGAAAATCCTTCTTGAAATGTCCTATGACATCGCATTTAAAGCAAGCACGATCATTCCTTGTTGCTTTCTCATTAGGCTTAGATTGGCAATTTTAACCCAAGTGTCTGAACTTATGACAACGGGTGCAAACTCTAAATTCACCATTATGAAAATATCCACACTTGTTACATTTCCCCTAAAATTCTTTGTTTACCCTGCTATTGCCAGAAGTTGCAACATAAGTCCGTTCGAACCATTGATTGAAACCTTTCTTGTTATTCACTTGCTTCTTTGAACTTCCAAACCACTTTTTTTTTCGCATCGAATGACATTCTCTTCACCTTAACAATCTTTCTTTCGATCTCCAACGCTCCGTTTCCATAATTGTCTTTCTTAATTAGCGCCCCACTACATATTGTATCGTCGGTCAGGGAGTGTGCAATAGCTATAGCACTCTGAATAGTGGTGGGGTTTGAGGCTGTAACATTGCTTCTTATCTGGGGTGCCAATCCCCAAATGTATCTCTCAATCTAAACATATTCTGGGTAACCATTCGGGGCACCATTCTAGCAAGATCGTTGAACCATGAAGTGTAGGCTCGGATCTCAGCACCATCCATTGTAAGGTTCCAAAATTTTGTCTTAATTTCCTGTAACTCATTTCGAGGGCAATACTCTCGAAGCAATATCTCCTTCAATTATTCCCAAATGAGTTCATAAGCATTTACATCTCCCAAAAGTTGGCATTGAGAGTTCCACCATGACAATGTTGCATCTTGGAAAGAACAGGTCGTGTACCTGACTTTCTGATTATTAGAGCAGTTATTTATGGCTATAATAGTCTCCATTTTCTCAATCCACCAAATAATATCTAGTGGTCCTTCAGCACCAGTAAAAGCCCTTGGATTTCATCCTTGGAATGTCTTATATGAACATCCTTGAAGTTGTCCGCTTGACGAACTGCCTGGATTTACATATGTACCAGAACCATCGTTTGCACCAACACCAGAACCTATGTTCAAGCCATTTCCCATTCTATTTCCAAGTCCACTACCAGCAATTCCATGTCCTCTTCCATGTCCGACAGCTACGTTAGCATCATGTTGTTCCAAGGCTGATTTGACACATTGGGCTATTAATGGGCTAGTTCTTCTGCAGTAGTTGGTAGGTTAGCGTTTCCACTTGATGACGTATTTCGTGTTCTCAGGGGCATGTTTTAATTCTATCATAAAGATAGGAAGGGGGTTTGGATAGCGTATGACATTCATATTATAATATAATCAAATAATCTGATTGACCTAGTCACACTCTCATCAATATTTTCACGACTCAATAACCATAATTATATAACATTATAATAGGAACAAATGTAACATATTTTTGTCCATACATCAAATACCCATAATTCATAGAATATATCAACCACTAAAAGATATTAAGTTTAATAACCTATATAATCTATCATACCAAACAAGTTTTCTTTCCCTAACTAAAATACTCAAGCACCCTAGCTTGTACCCATCATTTATCCTAGAAATGGTGCTCCACTACCAACATGCATCAGGTATGAAATCATCATCATACAGAAGATGGCCACTTCCATGGTAGTCTCCATTCGCTCTCCCATCTAAATCGCCTGCTACTGGGCCATCACCATCACTGCCATGGTAGCATCAGCTCTCTGCTTTGCTATGGTCAGTCTGTTCCTAGTCTTTAAAAGACTAGCCTCCAGATCTGACACTCGGAAGTGAATTTGGATCCGAGCACTGTCATCAAGTATTCTCTCCTCCTTAATCATCAACATCTTCCCATCCAAAGCCTGGCTCACTTCCTCCGAAACCCTTAGTTTCTTCTTCATCACAAATCGCTCCTTCTCATAGCGAATGCATTAAGTTATCAAAGTAGCCATCACATACTCAATTAACTTGCCAGCGATAGTAATCCCATGAGGAGCGGTAGATGATCTCCCACCTCAAAGGTGGAAGGAATCCCGTCCCTTGAGGCCCATCCTCGCATAGCATCCATGATCCATACCCACTACTCATTGAGCAGTCTGGTTCATTTGGGCAAAGGTGCTCCATCCATACCATCACCATCATCAGCTACTCTCCTCACCTCTCTCCGCTTCCTCCGCTTATAAACCAACCGAATCTTTGGTAGGTGTTGCATGGGAGGGATAGGAGCGATGGGAGTTATCGCCATCAGAGTCTCACTCTCCTGAGCAAGACCAACTGGTCCCTCAGTGTCTCACCTCTCATCATCTGGTAGGTCGTCACCTTGAGGCTGACCCTCTAGCTCAACATTAGTCTAAGCCTCTGGAATCGGCTCTAGAGCAGCTGCAACTGGTGCGGGATCCTCATCGTCAGACTCAGATATCCAACCGTTTCCTAAGTCCTCCATGCCCAGGTAAAAGGTAGCTGCAAATGAAGGCTGGATAGGATGATACTAGGGCATAGCTGGTATGGGTAATAATGGACCCTCAGTACTGCTGTTGATATTCGACACGTCCTCTCTTTTCACTCGATCAAACATCTACAGTAAAATAATACATTTGTAATTATTAATCTAACATTGTAAGGTTTTATATAAAGGCTGATGCAACCAAAGCAACCAAAGGCTTCTTGCATGATGCACTCAGTACCAAGTAGAAGATGCTCCAAAAGTATTATACTTAGAACAAGAATTACTCTAAGTATAAAATCTTCCGAAGCCAAAGTTGCTCCGGAAGCTTTATACTCTGCACAAGAATTATTCTAAGTATAAAGTCTTCCAAAGCCAAAGACCAAATTTTCTAAACCCAAAGATGAAGTCTTCCATAGCTTTAAAGAACAAATCTTATAAAGCCAAATGAAGTGAAGACTGATTTCTTCCAAAAACTTAGAAGAACATACTTTTCTCAGATGTACTTTAGTATAAAGCTTACTCACTTTCCGCTGTAACTCTAAAGACTCACCAACTTACATGAGTTGGTGAAAAGGTCCATACTTTTTCAACTATACATTGAGGTCTTGGTCTGTAACTTTCTACTTTATGTACTTTTATCCTTTTTGTAATATATTAGGATGTGAGCTATGCCATGTGACAGTCACTAGTCAAAAGGCAATCTGCCTTTTGACTCTACATTGATTTTGTTGTCTTTTAATGTTCCGACTGGTTTTCCAAGTATAGCTGATAGTAGGATGTAGTATAAAGTATATCAGGGTCTTGTAATTTAGATGAACGTATGCATTGTAACTCTTGTAAGAGAACTTGAGATTAATATACAACATTCTTGAAAATCATATATATTATTCTTGAGTTCTGTCTCATTATTACTTGTGTTCTTTGCATCTTGTTCTTAAACCCGGTTCCCTAGTTGAACTATTAAGTATTCTAACACTCTCCTCATTATCAGACTGCTTGTATTGACCATCCTTTAACCGGTCCTTCAATTGGTATCAGAGCTTTCTAGGCTCTTGATTGTAATATCTCACCATCTTAAATCTCCTCAGTTCTCACATAACACTTAACATCTCAAATGGAATCATCAAAAACTGATATGGAAACCGGTACCGTGGTAAAGTCCCCACTGATCACTCCTGATGATTTTGATACTTGGTGTTTAAGAATGGAAGGCTTCATCAAGTCACAAGATAGCAGGATGTGGGAGTCTGTTACCACAGGACCTTACATTCCATGCACCTTTTCAGCTGTTGCTGGAGGTGGCATGATCCTAAAGGAGGTGGCTGACTACTATGAAGAAGATAGAAAAAGAATACGTGTAGATCAGAAAGCCATGACTGCCCTTCAAACTGCTCTTCCAAATGCCATCTACAAAGGCTTCAAGAAGTGGAAAACTGCTAAGCAGCTCTGGGATGCACTGAAGCTAATGTATGAAGGGTCTACTGAAGCCAAATATTACAAGAAAGACCTTCTGAAGCAGCAGTTTGAGAACTTCGCCTTCAAAATAGGTGAAACCATTACTCAACAATACTCCAGGTATGTTGAGATTATGGATACTCTGGTAGATGTTGGAGTGAAACTGGAGAACAGGGATATTGTGAGAAAGTTCATGTCCTCTTTTTATAGACAATGGACACACTATTATGTGGTCATTAAGAGGATTGAAAATCTCAAGACCCTCACTCTCACTGAGTTGTATGGCACTCTCAGTGGTTACCTGATGGAGATGAACATGCAAAACCCATCTGGCAACTCTAGTAATCAAGAGTTCTGCCTTGCATGTGGTTGAAAGGGTTTGTAGAGAACCACAACACCATTTCATCTCTTATACTGACAACTCATGAAAGGGTCCTTTCATCACCTTCCAACAGACACCAAGGGAGAGCTACATCCAAGGAAGCCCATTCCAAGAGACAAGCTCATCACAAGCCTTTATGTCTTATGATGAAAACACAAGCAACTTTCTCTTCACCCTTGAAGACTTGGACTGTATCCATCTGGATGATCTAGAGTATATGGAGATAATTCAACAAATGTATCTTCTCACTCATAGATCCAAGAAATTCTACAAAAGGACAGGGAGAAAGTTTCCTAGCAATGTATCCAGTGGAAAGTTTGGGCAGGACAAGAGCAAGGTAGATGGGACACTTTGCTAGGGAGTGCAAGGCACCCACACAAATGGTGGCCAAGCACAACCTAAGCCAAACTACATTGAGGGAGCTCCACACACTGAGAAGCCCAAACAAGAAAGCTGTAGTTGCTATGGAAGAAGGAGACTTTGATTGGAATTTCCAGGTAGAAGATGTGTCTTCAAACCAAGCATTGATGCCAGATCTTGATGAAGTCAAGGTATTGCAACATCTTTGTACCCTTGATTGTATTGCTAAAGTAAACAGATCTCGGTCCTATAACTTAGACATGAGATCTGATCTTGAGTCCTTGAACATCTTATAATCTGATTTCAAAGGCACTGAAAATGAGAATAAGTTAAAAATAAAAGACTTAAAGAAAACTATTTCAACTCTTAAACATGAGCATACAAATTGAAGGACTCACACCAAAGATCTCATCACTAAGTTAACTAAGTGCCAGGCTGAGCTAATGATCAGCAAAGCCAAGATAGAGAAACATGTTCTTGAAAAAGAGACCTTTAAGAACATAATATCATCATCCCTGCATTCAAAAGTATGTTATCAAAACAAACAGGGACTGGGATCTAGTGAGATAGCTCCTCCACACACTCTATTATCTGTAAGATCTACCATGTGTGGAACTAGTCAAGATGAGCTTCCATCCATAGATCCAAGTGATGAAGAGGATGAAGAGGATATAGTGAAGGATAGATATGGGAAGAGTGAAGATCATCCTAACAAGGGTCATTATTCTCCTGATGAGAGAAAGAACTCAGGGATGACAAAGTCAAAAAGAAAGAACTTGATCCAAGTAGCCAAGAGAAGATCAAAGAGAGCTTAAGAGATCAAGGTGACCTTCAACTCCAAGCAGAAACAAGTTTTTATCTCTACAGGTTTTGAAGTGGTAAAGACTGAGGATACAAATTTGAACTCTAGTACCAAGAGTTCAAGTTCATGTCCAATTCATCCCTGTGAAGAAATGAAGGTTGATCAGCTGTGTAACACTGCTATATAGCATAAACTATCCACCTCTAAAGGCAAACTTCACCCTAGGAAGCCTGCCACAACATCTGAAAGGATGAGGATGGAGATGGAAAGTGATCAAACTTAGTCTTCCATTCATAAGAAGACACTCAGAAGAAAGCAAATTGACTGCATTATTTATAGCACTACTTCTTATCTGGTTAAGGATTGCATCTACAATCCCAAAAGTACTGTCAACATAACAAAGAAGAAGACTTCTGAGAGGAGCAAGAAGAAGAAATCTTCAGAATAAATTTGTGTTTCTTTTGAAAGCTCCAAAATGAAAATAAAGATAAGTGAAAAATTGACTTCGGAATAAACTTTTGGTCTCGAAAGAAAGGAATGCTTCTGAAGCACTGAAGCTTGCTACGGTGAAAGCAAGATCTTCTGAAGGGTCAGTCTCCAAAGCTTCTAAAGTTATAAAAATTTCCTAAGCTTTGAAGGTCAAGTCTAATCTTCCAAAGATGGTGTGGAAGATAAAAGAAGATCATACGACTGAGAATTCTTCATTAACAGCAGCAAATGATCCACAAAGTCTCAGTATAGATCAATTACTATTGCATTGTCTTCAGTTCATTTTGAAGAGCCCAAGACCACTGAGGATTGGGTTTCCAAATGTAACTAACTCTTCTTTATTATGCAGGAACAGCTAAGGACCAAGAAGAATGCATGGATTATTGATAGTGGCTGTTCCAGGTAGATGATAGGCAATGGCTCTTTGCTCCAAAAATTTGAAAGAATTGATGGAGGGCTAGTTGCTATTGGAGGAGATACTGGAGGTTACATTACAGGAAGGGGCAGGGTCACAAATGGTAAGCTCAACATTGAGAAGGTAGACTTTGTTAAGGAGCTTGGGTATAATTTACTGAATGTATCCTAATTTTGTGACCAGAGACATAACATGCTCTTTATTAACATGAGTGCATTGTTCTCCAACCCGGGGTGGTCATTCCTTAAGACCATATCTTTCTTAGAGCACCCCGGAAAGGGAACATGTACAAGATTAATTAAGAATGATTTGGTTAGTGGAATTCCAAAGAAATAGTTTACAAGTGATGATCACTGTGTTGCATGCCTGAAAGGGAAACAAAACTTGGTGTCTCATAGGCCAAAGGAAAAGAACTCTATCACTACTCCCCTACACTTATTACACATGGATCTCTTTGGCCCCACCAGTGTAATGAATCTAGGAAAGACCTCTTATTGTTTAGTGATCACAGATGATTTCATAAGATTCATTTGGGTTTTCTTCCTTAGAAACAAGGATGAAACTCCTGAGATCTTAAAGAACTTTATTTTGAAAATGGAGAATCAAAGTGATCATAAGGTCAAGATCCTAAAATGTGATCAAGGAACTAAATTAAAGAACCAAATCCTTGACACATTTTGTGATGAATTAGGTATTACAAGACAATACAGTGCTCCTAGGACACCTCAGCAAAACAATGTTGCTAAGAGGAGAAACATGGCACTTATTGAAGCTGCAAGAACCATGTTATCTAACTCTAAACTGCCCATCACCTTTTGGGCAGAGGTAGTTAACACTGCCTACTATATGCAGAACAAAGTTTTAGTAGTAAAGACTCATGGTAAGATTCCTTATGAACTGTGGCACAAAAGAAGACCTTTCATTGGTTTTCTTAGATCAATTAGATGTCCTTGTGCCATCTTGAATACCAAAGATCAAGTAGCAAAGTTTGCTGAGAACTCAGATGATAGAAACTTTATTGGATACTATTCCCAAGCTAAGGATTATAGAGTATACAATCTTAAAACTAGAGTAGTTGAAGAATCAGCCAATGTGATCTTCAATGATTGACTGGGGTTTTGAGAATGATATTCTCTATTGATGTGAATTAACAAGGACCGAATATGATGATTGAGTCAATGATTGTAGTGTGGAATCAAACAATCAATGAACATTGAATACATGAAATACTCATAAATGTACTTTTGTATTGATTAGATGAACTGTTACAATAAATGCTAGGGTTTGAGCAATCTACAGTTCAAGACACCTAACATAGGATGAAACAAAGTATCTCCTGATTGTCTATTCTCAAATTACAAAAGTTACCTCACATACGAGGTTTCTATTCTATTTATAGGCTGACTTAGAGCCTGTACAAAAACACTAAACTACCCTTACAATTATTAGTTGACTTCATCAGCATTTGTGCTTTCTTCAACAGCATTAGTGTTTGGTCATCAGCATTGACAAATGCGGATGAACAAACACTTAGCGCATTTGTTGCTGAGCATCCGCATCAGTTAATGCGGATGAACAAAAGCCTTGTCAGCATTTGTTCAGCTGTCCGCATTTGTTAATGCGGATGAACAAATACTTGTCAACATTTGTTCTTGGTCATCCGCATAAACAAATACGGATAGCCGACACTTGTTATTGTTGATGCAGATTCTTCTTCATTCGCATTGGTTCTTTGACTTGGGGAGAATTCCAGCAGAACAACCATCAACCATTTAAATTGGCATGTATGATCCTTCCAGGGTCCAACAATACTCCCCCTAAGGATTATACAGCCTATGTACTTCAAGGGTTTGAGGGTGGATGAGGTTGTGAGGATTCT
>BJCO01364249.1:0-11509 GCA_018326465.1 Flaveria floridana
AGTACCTAGGGCAAGTACATTCACCACTTATCTTTTCTCTTTCATTCCGGATCAATGCCATGTGCTATACCCCGAACATTGTGCACGAAGTTGGTTACTCGGCCTGAGGTCTTTCATAGACCTCGAACATTATGCACGAAGCTGACTCCAGTACCTAGGGCAAGTGGCAAGGATCCCATACATATGGTCAATCACAAGGATTGGACCCCAGTGTGCATCCTTCTGGGGTAGCTAACCCGTACACAGTTGAGCTAACACCCTTCATTGGGTGTGAACCTCCATACATTTGCTTGCAAGCCTTTCTTACTTTCGTTCATTCATTCATTAATGCATGCATTCTTTCATTACATTCCTTTTTTCATTATCTTCCACTTTTCGTTACATAATACTTTTCATTCATTCATAAACATTCAACGTAAAGCCACGGGAAAATAATCATACATAAAGAGGAACATAAACATAAACATACCAAGACATCACCATATAAGGCACCATCATACATACATAACATACATCATACCCATCAACATGCACAAGCATCAGTCATACATCATCATACATGCTCAACATATCATCCATGACCTCGAAAGTCAACTTACATGAACCCCCGGGAACCTCCCAAGTCAAAGCCTAAATCTATCCATTCCCCCGAAAAATTAGAAAAGTAAACTATGTCCTTTCGGGTGCATAAGCCCTATTTGGGCGTATGGGCACCACTCAGTCACATGGCCTCCCAGGCGCATGAAAACACTTAGGCGAATGGAAACTAGGGGCGAATGAACACTTAGGCGTATGGACTCCCAGTCGCATAGCCGTCAGTTGCATAACTTTCATGCATATGAACCTCAGTCGCATGGCACTCAGTCACATGGCACTCAGGCGCATGGACTTCAGACGCATGGCTTCCAGTCGTGTGACCTTCAGTCGCATGCTTTCCAAGTGTATGACCCTTAGTCTCATGCCATTCGGCCGTATGGCCTCCAGTCGCATGTCATTCGGTCTCATGGCTTCCAGTCGCATGAGCCCTAGCTGGGTGCAGAATGCAGTCTTCTTCGAACCTGCACTGCAGATTCGGCCTCCAGCCCTTTTCTAACCCGTTCTAGGCTAAAACCAACCATCCTAAGCTTTAGAAACACATCCCTAACATCAATCAAGAATCACAAGCCCAACACGAGTCCCACCCGTTCGCACACAAACACACAAGCACATACATACGGGTTCAACACCCAACACTTCAAAAACAGCCTCTTTGGGTAGAGCTTCCCACAAACCAGCTTGACTTCGACTTTTGCACTTGATTTTCAAGAAATTCAAAGCTTTTGGCCCTTCTCCCTTCTCTCCCTCTCTATGGCCGATTGAAATGGGTGTGTGAGGGGAGAATGGGCTGTCATTCCCCTTTTACACCCACTCTTCCAAACTCTTATCCTTTTTGCCACATTTTACCCCTCAACTTTGGGTAAAAATGCCTTTTCTCCTTTATTCTTTCATTTTCTTTGTTTTTCTTCCTTCTTTGGCTTTAAAGGAAAATAGCCGGGTGTTACATGTAAACTTCTTAGTTACTACCATTTACATTGTTTACATTTGGAGTGCACAATTAAAGGTTAACAACTTACTGAAGAACAAATTTAGAACCTAACATTGTATGAGATTGAGAAGTTTCTCCTTCATAATAACTCCGGTGTACGAAGGTTATCAAGTATGCCTTGTACCTAATAATAATGGTACATCTTTCGTAAATAATCTATTATTACTTAATGGAGAACTAGCTTACGACATGAAGATTTTAGAGGATTAGTTTAATAATCTTTACGCTTCCATATCATATGAATAACCCATTTATGAGCATATCAAGACATCGATTGAAACGAATAAAGGTGGCGTCTTTTTTTGTTTATGGTAATGGTGGGACTGGGAAAACAGATCTGTGGAAGACATTATCTTCATCCATAAGATCTAAGGGCAAGATTTTATTAAATTTTTCTTTAATTGGAATTGCATTTTTTTTACTATAATGAGGTAAGACTGTACATGTTTTATTTCATAATCCCTTAAACATACTTGAGCATTCTTTTTATCCTATCAAGCCAGATAGTAATCTTGCACATATACTAAAACAAGCATCATTTTATTGTTGATCTATGAAAAGTATGAAGCTACCGAAAACTCAAGAGTTCAGCACTGGCTATTAACTGTTGAAATCTGCCAAGTGCTGAATCAACTACCGAATCACATATGTCGAATGACTAGCGATCACCATATGCCAACCAACCGCCTATCAACATTTAACAGATGAGTTGTTGATTGAATGCTGATGATCAGCACTAAACTCCATGAGCTGCTAATCAACTTTTGCACAACACAAGATTGTCTGTACCGACGACCGCTGTGTTTCACCTTTTAGAGACAACATAATACTGAAGCTACCTAACTCCGATATGCAGATTGTCTATTTTGCACTAGTACAATTAAGGCAAGCTTTGTCAAGCCACTTGGTTTATTTGCCGATTGTATCATTTGTACTTAAAAGATTAATCAATTAAATACTTTGAAAGAACAACTTGTGTATTTTACCTTTACTCAAATTATTTATGTTTTTTACTAAGTAGTTAACTTAGATTCCGCATTTGTTAACTTCTAATCAAAGGAAAAGTCTTGTTAATCTATAACCCCGATCCAACAAGTGGTATCAGAGCTTTGTCTCTTGATTTGATTGAAGACACCTTTCAACAAATCACTTGTTTTTCATTTGATCACACTACCAAACACCACATTTCTTCATACCCCTCTATCATTTCAAAATGACTGCCATAGCCATCTCAAGTAAGCATGACTTGGAGAATGGAACTCAGACCAAACCTCCCATGTTCATACCACATGATTATGATACCTGGAAAATCCAAATAGAGGACTTTACAAGGAATCAAGATATGAGACTCTAGCTCTCTATTCTGAATGGACCATATGTACCCATGGTTCTATCCACTGGTGAAGGTGGACTTACGATTTCCAAAGATCCCACAAAGTACTTAGATGAAGATCTAAAGAAGATGGATATAGATTTAAAAGTTGTATGGCTTATTAGAATGACCATACCAAGCAGCATCATGCATGGCCTTAAGAAATTCACAACTGCTCAGAATTTGTGGGAAGCATTGAAGGCTAGATTTGAAGGAACGGAGGATATGAAAGAAAACAAAAGATATGTCTTGAAGTAGAAGCTTTAAAACTTTGGTTTCACGAGGGATGAAACCATGATTGCTACATATCTCAGATATGTTGAACTGCTAGACTCTCTCAATTGAAGCCAGGAGTAAAGATGGAGAATAGTGACGTTCTCAAAAAGTTCTTGAGGTCTCTAATAAAGACATGGACAATATACACTATGTGCATCAGAAGAACCGAGAATTTGAAGGCAATTACTCTTGAGGAGTTAAATGGCATCCTGAGTGATTGTAAAATAAAGATGGATGCAAATGAAGAATCGCTTGGTAGATCTTCAAACCCCTTAAAGTCATCAGCTCTCATGGCACCTATTTATGAACCTTTTCACTCCCACTCCCACTCTCATTCTCAAGCCTACCAAACTCCTATGGTGACTCATCAAGTATTTATGATCACTTATCCTAAATCTCTAACTGCTGAATCTCAGCTATAACCATCATTCAACAGATGTAGTTAACAGACCTCACCACCCTTTTCACAAACTTATTCCTTAAACTCAGCCTTTATCAGTAAACAAGCTATCATATTTTAACTCTCTAAAAATGACCTAGAGTGTATTCATCCAGACGATCTTGAGGAGATGGATATCAACTACAAGATAGCCATGATCTCCTCTAGGGCTAAACAATTTCAACAGGGAACCAAAAGAAAGTTCATGAGGTAGAAAAGATTAGAATTTTGATTTGACAAGAGCATAGCCAAATGCTTCAACTACAACTAGTTGGGACACTTTTCCAAAAAAATGCAAAGCACCTAAGTCAAACCCATCTCCTCCAAGCTCATCAAACTTTCAATAATATTCAATATATCAAAGTCGCTTTACTTCATCCAGCAAAAGAAATGCAGCAGCTGTAGCCTCAAGAGAAGAAATTGATTAGAGCTTCCAAGTGGAAGATGTCACTCCCATCAACAATGCATTGATGGCTGGAAGCTCAACCTCCTCCCCGTAGGTAACTTCCGTACCCTGCTATACACATAAGTGTATTGCTAAGGTAAACATCTACAGGAATCACAATTTCGATCTCATGAAGGATGCTGAATCAATCAATCTCCTTAAAACTAATTTTAAGAATAATGATCAAGCTAAAAAAGAAAAGATAGCAGAGCTAGAAAAGATTGTTTCATAGTTAAAACATGAGCAAACTAACTTAGAGACCCAAATTGATGATCTCCTGAGCATATTGAAATCAGCATAATATGATTTACCATAGCTAAAACATATACCGATAAATACAATGTTCGAACTAAAAATTTTAAAAATTACTTGCTTTTACTTAAAACTCCTAAAATTGTATCAAACCAAACAGGTTTAGGGTATAAAACTATAGAACCACCAATGACATATACTCCTAAGTGCAACCTTGAGATAAATAAGCAAATATATGCCAAACCCACCTATACAAAGGCATCTGCTGAGAAGGTTAAGACGGCAGAGGTGGAAGAGAATGAAGGAATAGTTAAGGAAGTTGATGATGAAGAGGAGAGATGAGAAAAGGAAGAGGTTGAGAAGGAGAGAAAGAGGGAAGAACTCAAGGAAAAAATAAAGAAGTTTGTGATTTGGAAGCTGAAGTTTGTAAAATAAAAGTTATCTTCTGAGGTCAACCAGCTGAATACCAAGTCAAATCCCTCCATCAAGACAAAGCTTCAATCAAACCATAGCTTTTACTAGAATACGCGCACCAGAAGCTTTTGTGTGAAAACCGTAAACTCTTTAGTAAAAAGACCCAAAGCATACATTCAAAAGTCTATTTCTAAAGAAGTAGAAACCCATAACAAAGGTTCCCCAAAAAAAGATAGATTTAACCACTAGTGCTGATTACAAGATAAATAAAAAGATGGGTAGAACTGAGAGAAGTTAGCTGAAGAGATCTTCAAAAAAGAAGGTGAAAACTGAAGATGTCATTAATCATAGGCTGATAAGAAGGGAAAAGAGTGAAGAGATGAAAATGGAGTTACAAGTAATAAGGAAGACGACAAAGTTAGCTAAACAATATTTGAATATCACATGCCTAATATATGGGGAAGACAGTCACTTTGCAAAAGAATGTCAATACAATTTCCTAGCACACTCCATCAACCATCCCAACCAGCCAAAACCCTCAAAGAAGTCTTCAACTATCAAACAATCATAAAAAAAAGATGGTGTTCACAAAGCTGTTCTAAAGCCAAATCCTTCAAGTACCAATTTCAAGGCAAATTCAACACTTCTGAAATCAGCAGTCGCACACTTGATGAAGAAGAAGACTTTAAGGATTTATCACCATCTCCAAAGCTTCAGGAGGTCATCAAAAGAAGTTAAATGTCCAAGAATCGGGCAAAATCAAGAGAAAAGCCTGGAAACCAATTCCTTAGACGACCCAAAACCAATTTTTCTCTATTGGAGCAATAAATTAGTGACTCCATTGAATTAAATTTTTGGATCCTCCATTGATGATGGCACGAGCTAACAAGGACCGCGATTCGGACATAGGTAAGGATACCGTTGTTAGTGTAGGTTTGCGACGATCTAAGTACGGACCCATATCTATCTGTAATGTTGAAAACCATCTTATCCAGTTCTTAGCCATGCAATTCGATTATATTCTAGTGCTTGGCCTTCCCAAGTATACATTTTTGGAAACCAATTACTCCAGGATATAAGTGCATTAGTTTCTAGACTGGAATTCTAAACCTTGTTGAGATTACAGCCAGGAGATGTTTTCATTCCGACCGACACTCTTCCTTGTATAGATTGCCTTTGATTCTAACATCACAACTAGACCGATTATTGACTTGATGCCATAAATGTGCTGAGTAAGGAGGTCTAGGCACCATTCTTGCTTGTTGAAACTTGTCTATGTTAACCTCCACCTTTGCACCTTCCATCACAGTTTAGTAGGGTGATTAGTTTGTCAAGATCCTCAACAAGTTTGAATCTGGTGAATCCAAAAACATTTTCCCATTTCTCTCTTTTTTTATGATAAAATAAGCGTCCACTAATGATATAAATGGCTTGAAAGTATTCCAAAGATTTGCACTAGACATCTCATGTGGAAGATCGTAGACAAAGATTGTAGTATCTAGCGAGCTTGAATCATTCCTGCCATTCTCCGGTGTTCTTCTCCTTTCTTTCGGTTTGAAACACGTTACGAACCGATTAATCTCAAGTAACAGATTAAAAGTTTTTTCCTTGTTTTTTTTTTTCGCTGAAACCAACTATGTGAATATGGAATCTTTTAATAACTTCACTTGCATTTTTATTCATCACTTTTTTAAAATAAATTGGAAGAAGACTAGAAAATGGGTGTTTTAATAAATAAGTGGAAAGAAAATATACCAAGATTTTTTGTGATATTTCTCGTAATTTTCCTTCCAAGATGGACCGAATTGGAGAGAGAAACTTTTCATTAAAAAAACACAAAATTTTTAATTAATCTTATTTTAAATTTTATAACATAAAATTAAAAGTTAATGTGACATCCGTCAGTAACAGGTCCATTAATTAACGCTAAGCTCGTTAACTCTCTTAGTATACTTGCTTTTGTCGTGTAATTAATTCATTCCGAGCTCAAAATTTTTGTCTTATTCGTCTTGCGTATTTACTCTAACATTACACAAATAATAAATGATAAAATTTACCCTTAATAGTATAAATAATTTTTTTATTATTTTTCTTACCTTTTAACTTTTAATAATGTTTATTATTATTATTATTAAAATTATTATTATTATTATGACAATTAGTATTATTATTATTACTATTATTATTATTATTATTATTATTATTATTATTATTATTATAATTAAAGTAGAGGGTTTAAAATGTAATTTAACTAAACTTAAGGGATTAATTAAATGTAAATTGAGGGTTTAAAGTCTAAAGTGAAAAATTAATATTAAAACTCAATTTAACATCGGCCAACCCTAATCACGACCCCCCCAATGTCGTGAATCTGCCGACCATCTCAACCGCGTGCACCATCGAACCAACTGTCTCCTCATCGCCGATAGCCGTCTTTTGTCGCCGTCGTCTCACCGTTTACGCGTTTCGCAGGTAACTGATCACCGTGAACCTTGTTTCCTTTCGTTTCATCTTGTTTCATTTCGTCTTACTATTGCGATTAGTTCAGTTGGATCGGGATTGCGTGGCTTTGTTCATCATCCGTCTGTTGTGTGTGTGCGTGGTGTGTGTATATATATGTAATGTGTGTGTGTGTGCGTGTATATGTATATGTAATGTGTTTGTGTGTATGTATATATAGGGTGTTTGTGTGCAGTGTGCATGAGTATGTGTTTGTATGTATTTGTGTGTATGTGCAGGTGTGTTGGGAAAGAGCACAGCAGCCAAAGGCTGTGTGAAGGGTGCAACCCATGTGTATGTATATATAGTGTGTGTGTGTGTGTGTGTGTGTGCAGTGTGTGTAAGTCTGTGTGCAGTGTGTGTTTGTGTGTGTGTCGTGTGTGTGCGGAGGGAACACAGCAGCCGAAGGCTGCTGTGAATGTGTGTGAGCGTGTGTGTGTGTGTATCTATGGTACGTGTATGTGTGCGTGGTATATGTATGTGTTTTGGTGTGTATGTTCCCGTGTATACATACATGTACACTATATGTGTATGTTTGAGTGGAGATAGATATGTGTGTATGAATGGATATGTGAATATATATATATATTTGAGTGTTTGTCTAGTGTACATATATATGTGTGTGTTTGGTTATGTATGAGTACATATATATATACATATAAACCTATAAGTAGACATGTGTGTTGAATATATATACATATGTGTCACACCCTAACCTTAGCGGCGAAAACGTCGAGATGTGAGGGTTAAGATTGTTCATGCCACACAACGACTATTAAAAGTGTCATTATTATTAAACATCAATATTCATAACATACATCTAGAAATAACATAAGTCTTCCAAAGATAATAAAACATAGAAAAGTTGACATAGGAATAATAAGTGTCTTTTGATTATTAATCTAGGTCCAACCCTAGAATGCGATAAGTCTTCAAAACAAGCTAAGCGTTACCATTTTCTGAAACATGTTAAAATAAGGGGTCAGCATAACGTTGGTGAGTTTTCCATAGTTTTCACACATAAATATATATAAAAGATGATAATTCATGTCATGGGTTAGCAAATAAAGTAGCTAGGGATGTATAAACAAATGTAACAATCAAACCTTGATAGATTACAAGATTACAAGATTATGAGATTAGAAGATTAGCTAAGTGTACTTGGATTAACCAAGTAGGCTTGTCAGGCCCATAGATCTAGCAATAGTTAATGATTATACATATAATAGTCGTCACATGGTAATTACTAAATTTCAACTAACCACGATAAACAAGATGAATTGCACAAATGTTTACAAGTTTCAAACGAGTTTATAAGTGCAATGATCATAAGGTTAACATGTTTCACCCCAAAGTGTAAAAATAAATAAAAGAGGTATGGAAAAACTCACTTGATGCTTAAGTATATATTTGATTAATAGAGATAGTAATCAATGTTCCAATAGAATCCTTCACAAAGAACCTAATCATCTAATCATGGTATATATTATAAGATTTAAGTTTAATAATAAGATTGATGATTAAATGTGAACTATGGTTTCAATAAAGATTTGGGGTTTTTTAATATTTGTAAGTGAAATTTAATAATAACATAACTTATATTTTAGTTTAGTGAAAAGTATTATATTATTTAGATAATTTTAACGTAATTAAATTTTTTATAATGACGAATAAAGTGGAACATAAAGTGTAAGTAATTTCATAAAATAATTTAATGATTTAAAAATAAACAGAATTTATAAAAATGATTTCTATAATTTTTTGGAATTTTTTGTATTTATTTAAAGGCCAAAAGGCTTTTAAAAAAAAGTTGGAGGTAGCCGGGTTCAAACCCCGGACCTCAAGTGTGGGGTGTGTGTGTGTAACCAGCGAACCAAGGGTTGTGGCCGTGTCCTAAGATGGAATTTAAAGTTTAAAAACACAGTTTCAAGAAAAACCCAATTCACATGAACCCTAGTTTTGATTTGTTTCAAATTGAACATTCAAATGATATTGTTAACCAGATTAAACATATGGCTTTTGCTTCCCATGCAAAATCGAGTGTAATCCCCAAGTTAATTACCTGGGTTGAAGTAGCCTTGTTGGTTTTCAAGTTCGAACGAGCTTGCGACTGTTCTTGATTCCAATTCGTTGTGTGGGTGTGTGTTTCAAGCAATTGAGTTTTCAGATAGTGAAAAGGAAGTGTCGAGAGTATTAGCCCTCTGTTTAATAGGGTTAATTTGAGTGATTCGATGTCCAATGCCTCTCGGTTTGATTTCAGGGGTTTCGGTTACAATTGATTACATTTAATGTTGTTTCAGGTGAAATTAAGCATACCATTAACTTCTAAAAGATTATACGAACGTGGATACGTGTTTAATTGCATCATTGATGCGATTTAAGTGTGGGAACAGTTTTGATGTTGAATGGGTTTCGGGTTCGAGTTAGTAGGCTAGCTTCACCGCATTAATAGCCTAATTAAAAAAACTTGCTCAAGTTCGAAACGGTTTCACGAGCGTAACGGGACCGATTTGGAGCAAAACGGTTAAGTTTTGAGGCGGCTCCGGGCTCGCCGGATCTCGGCCGGAGGCGCCGGAGTCTTCTGCCGGAAAAACAGGGAAGGTGGAAGGGGGGGTTTATTTTTTGTCAATTTACAGATTCGGTCCCTGCGGTTTAGTTTTTGTTTAATTAATTCCAAAACTTTAGTTTTAGTTTAAATTAAATTACGGTTTGGTCCCTGGGGTTTTAAGGCTTTATTATGTTATGTAGAAACTAATTAATTACATGTTTTAACATAATAAAATTTATACTATTTTTATTTGTTTACAAGTTTACCCTTACTATTATTATTATTATTATTATTATTATTATTATTATTATTATTATTATTATTTATTATTATTATTATTATTATTATTATTATTATTATTATCAAAGCTTTACAAACGAATCCTCGTGATTGTATTAATAACAACCAAACTCTTACAAAAGATAACATTGATTAACAAACGTTAAAAAAAATTACGAGAGGTCACAGTCTCCCCAACTTTAAGGAATTTCGTCCCGAAATTAAAGACAAGACTAAATAAAAAGATGAGGATATTTCTTCTTCATTGATCCTCGCGTTCCCAATTGAACTGAGCCCCACTCCCGAGGGACTTTGACGATCGGTGTGGTAGTTGTTCGGGTCTTCTTTAGGATTCGGTCCATGATCTCGACAGGCTTCTCAACGAAATGAAATGACTCATCTATTTGGATTTCCTCTAGAGGAACGTGTATATTTTCATGAGCCAGGCATTTCCTCAGGTTTTAAACATGGAAAACAGGATGAACTCCGCTAAGTTCAGGAGGTAGTTCCAGTTTGTAAGCCACTTTCCCAATTCTTTTCAGAATTTTGAAAGGTCCTACAAAACATGAGGATAATTTGCCCTTCTTCCCGAAACGAACAACACCCTTCCATGGAGAAACCTTGAGAAGAACCATGTCATCGACTTGAAATTCCAACGGTTTGCGTCTTTTATCAGCATAACTCTTTTGATGACTTCTAGCCACCTCAAGGTTATTTCGAATTTTGGAAACTTTGTCGGTCATTTTTGAATAAGTTCAGGACCAGTGATGAAATTCTCACCAATGTCAGCGCAAGAAATCGGAGAACAACATTTACGACCATACAAAGCCTCGAATGGTGCCATCTTGATACTTGAGTGATAACTATTGTTATACGAGATTCCACTAAAGGGAGATGCGTATCCCAGTCACCACTAAAATCAAGGACACAAAGACTCAGTAAATCCTTAAGAGTTTGGATTGTTTGCTCGGTTTAACTATCAGTTTGAGGATGGTAAGCCGTGCTTAAACCCAGTTGGGTACCCAAGAGTTCTTGCGTCGAAGACCAGAAATGCGAAGTGAAACGAGCATCGCGATCGGAAATAATGTGCAACGGCACGCCATGACGACTCACAATTTCATTGATGTAGATTCGAGCCAGTCTTGAAACCTTGTAAGTCTCTCGTATTGGTATGAAATGTGCCGTTTTGGTCAAACGGTCAACAATCACCTATATATTATCATGCTCACAAGAGGTACGTGGTAACTTGGTTATGAAATCCATGGATATGTGTTCCCATTTCCACATAGGGATTTCGGGCTGTTCAAGTAAACCACTAGGCCATTGATGCTCAGCCTTGACCCTCGCACACGTGAGACATTTGGAAACATACAATGCAATATCCTTCTTCATGCCAGGCC
>BJCO01364250.1:0-14084 GCA_018326465.1 Flaveria floridana
TAATTGTTAGCTATCCTTGCAAGAAACCCTAATCGTGTATTATTGTTGCAAGATGCTATTGTAAGCTTGTTCTTTCTGAATACATTGAGCTTATTTCAATTCATTCACTGTTGTTCATCATTAAAACCATGTTTGAAAGCTTTTTAGTGTTATTTTGATCATCCTTCTCTTAGTGTTTGTTGTGTGTGTTTGGTATTGAACGATTCAAGCATTCTTCTGCACTGAAAACCGATCAAATGGACAGTTGACTAATAGTCTTGCCTGCTAGCCTCTATCTATATAGCTTGGTTCTCTTCTTAATCTCTTCAAGAACCCTATCTTGAATCTTATCAGCTAACCTTGCCGCTTGCCTATTTTATTCTGGGTTGGCAAGAGGCAGGTCAACTAAATAGGTGCTCTCATAGTATCTCAGGTTATAAAAGTTGAGCACTTCTTGTTGTCCTAAGACCTAGAGATTACCAGGGCTCTCCTATCAGCATCATACCTCCATCCCACTATTGGATTTTTAACAGGGTGAGATGGGGTAGACATTGCCCTTGGTATACCCTCCTCAAACAGGCTATTAATGAGTGAATCCATATCAATATGGACCTGAGGATTGTTGATTATGGAAAACTACAAGTAAGGGTGGTGAGTCCTCCATTTCGATACTCTGGGAGGAACTTCCAGGTTTTGTGATTGTAGGTAGGACTTTCTCCCCTTTTTTGGTAGCATCACCCTCTTGCTCAGGGGAGCTAAGTGTTAGGTCTACTACATCCATAGGTTCTTGTCATCCAGTTTGAATTCTCCTAATAGGTCTCTCTGCTAACTTGCCCTTGAGATCGGTGATCTCAAGTTGTTGGTCACTGACCTATCTTTGTAAGGTATCCACCTGAAATTCTAGATGACTAACCTTTGAAACTAAATAAGTGAATCTTTTAGATAGTTTTTGCACCTTTAGTTATAGACTCCCCTCTCTTCATCAGAAGAATCATGGGGGAGGATGAGAGAATAGGACCAAAGTCTTCTTCTTCATCACCAACAAAGAGTTCTTAGCTGTTATATTTTCCCTGCACAACGACAACTTCAAGAGAGGTGTCAATAGTCTGGGTTGCCATGGTTGAGGTCTTAAGGATGTAATAACTTATAGAAGTGAGAGCCTCTTCCATATAGACTTCTTGAATAGGTTCAGGGAGGTCCACCTTGGTTAAGGTTGGATGATGTGGGCTGGATATGGGTGATTCGGGAGAACTCATCTCTGCTTGAGCACGGGTGGAGAAGAGTGACGCATAGTACTCACTGAAGCCCATATCTTCATCATCATATAATTATAGGTTGGGGATTGGTTGGTTGAGATCTAAAGGCTAGCGATGATAGCTTTCCCCAAAAGGTTGATCACTAGAGTTTTGAGACTTGGAGTGAAGACTTAAGGCTAGGGTAATGAGCTTATCAGGCTGCGCATATGAAACCTTAGCACTGATCAAAGAGATGATGGGAGTGGTCTGCTTCTCAGGAGAAGTGGGAGCCCGAGTTTCCACTTCCTTCTGCATGGGTGAGTGTATGAGGGCCTGTGTATCCTAAGTAGTTTGTGCATGGATCATTTGGATCTTGTTGAGTAGGTGAGGGTGATTTGTGGTTATGTGGGTGGTGCAAATGTAGAAGGTGTGGGTTCAACACCGACTTGTGCTGCCAAGTTGTCACCTTAAGCAATTAGCCCTAACATTTTTAGGACCAGTGTTGTTTTTACCCCTGAGAAGCCAATAGTGGACTTTCTCATTGTTTTGAAGATATCAGGCTTCATCAGGCCCAATTTAAGAGTATCACATGTTCCCCTTAACTTTGAGCCCAGTTCACAGCTAACAATGTATTAAACATATCTAGGGAACATTTAGTACTTCAAGGAGTCCAAGTTAGCAAGCAGGTTTGTATAAAAACTAAGAGTACCTAACTTGACCCCTTGAACCATCCCATGGACTATGTAGGATAAGTCCTCATGAATTTGATCCCAACCTCCATATTTTTTGTATAGAGAATGGATGACCACATGGAGTAGGTACTCCCATTGTGAGAAAACCTTACCCTTTTTGAATGTTCTTACAAAGTAGTCCCCTTTATAGCCCATCTGCCAGAATGAGTTGTTTACAACAAACTTGGGAAATGACAATTCACCTTCTTCATCATCTAGCTTCATATGAGATTTAATAGTAGATGGACTGACAAAAATTATCTTCCCCTGCACTATGGCAGACAGTGCCTTCTCACCATCCAAGATGACCTCTTGGTTGGTCCTCCATAACTCTACTAGTTGATCTTCATACAAAGGAGGGTCTATAGTAAGTAAAGAGAGGCAGTTGGTATGAGACAAGAAGTGGGAAACATCTGAGAAACCTGGATCTTTCTCAGATGATAACAGAGCAACTTGGTTGTGTTTCCTATGTAGTTTAAGAAAAATCTACTCAAAGTTAATAATCCTAATAGCTGATACAAGATAGTTAAATCTCTATTCATCAAAAGCTTTTAAGAAACAGATCAGCATATTGTTCATTTGTGTTAACTTTGACTAGTTTCATCAATCCATTTTCAAAATTATCTCTAATCAAATGATACCTGATGCTGATGTACTTTGTCATGGAGTGTTGCATAGGAACTCTCTATAATAGAGATAGAACTATTGTTATCTTTATGGATAGGAGTCTTTTTGAAGTTAAATCAATAGTCCAGTATCTGATTCTGGATCCAAAGCACTTGAGCACAACAGCTTCTAGCAACAATGAATTCAGCTTTAGCTGTAGATGCAGACACACATGATTGCTTCTTACATTTCCATGAGACTATCCTTCCACCAACAAATTGACATCCCCCAGATGTAGAATTTACAATCATGTTGCAGCTACCATAGTCACTATCTATATAAGCATACAAATTGAAGTCAGAATTTTTTGAATACCAAAGGCCTAGTTTGGTAGCACCTTTGAGATATCTAAGAATTCACTTGATAGTAACTAGGTGTGATATCTTGGGGTTGTCTTGATATATTGCACAAATACATGTAGTAAACATGATATCAGGACTTTTAGTTGTGAGGTACATAAGAGACCCAATCATAGCCCTGTAGAGATGCTCATCAACACACTCCCCCTCAAGATCAGGTCCTAGGGAGTGATTTCTAGCTATGGGTATCTTAGCAACCTTACACTTGGTCAGATGAAATCTGGTAAGTATGTATTGCACATACTTTGACCGGTTTATGAAGATCCTATTATCAACCTACATCACTTAAGTTCTTAGAAAGAAATTGAGTTCCTCCATGGAACTCATTTCAAATCTATTCTTCATCAGCTTCTCAAAGTCTTTGTAGAGCTTTAGATTAGTTAACCCAAAGATGATGTTATCTATATAAAGTTAAACCAGCATCAAGTCATTTCCTGTTCCTTTAATAAAGAGTGTTCCATAAATAGTACCGCTCTTGTAGCCAGGCTGACAAAGGTATTATGACAGTGTCTCATACCACTTCCTTGGAGTCTGATGCAACCCATAGAGAGCATTGTTAAGCTTGCATACATAGTCAAGATGATCTGGATCTACAAAGCTAGGTGGTTGTTTGACATACACTTCCTTATCAATCATCCCATCTAAGAAGGCACACTTAGCATCAATTTGGTAGACCTTGAAATCCTTGAATGCAGCAAAAGCAAGAAATATCCTAATAGCTTCAAGTCTTGCTATAGGAGAAAAAACATATGTGTAGTCAATCCCCTCTTTTTTGTGTAACCTTGAACAACTAGTCTTGCCTTATTTTTTATGACAAGTCCTCTATCATCTTTCTTATTCTTAAAAACCTACTTGGTTCCTATTGTGGTATTCCTTTAAGGAAGAGGAGATATGTTCCAAACCTTTTGTCTTTTGAATTGCAGCAGCTCCTACTGCATTACTTCAACCCAACCTCCATCCTTTAGAGCCTCATCAATCTTCTTAGGGTCAATTGGGACAAGAAACAAGAGTGAAGATAAACATTTTTGTCATGTGTTTATCCTCATGTTCTCACTACTTAGTTCCTATCATAAATAATTTGAGAAGTTTAGATCTAGTAATGAAGTGTCTCCCACCACACCAGCACACTTGTCAATAGTAACTTGATCAAATGAGTGTGTGAAATCATTGATGTTGTCTTCTATGGAGTGGCTATCAGCATCAAGAAATTCTTGATCACTATCACAACCTCCATCTCATCCTACATTGGAAACTCCTTCATTTGAATTCTATGCCTCTGTGCTGGAATTTATAGCCACCTTAGATGTATCAGCTAAAGAGTTTGTCATTGTTATACTGACAGGATTTCTAATTGTAGGGTTTGTTACTATTGGAGCTGAAGTAGTTTTCTAACTTAGTTTTCTCAGCTCAAATATTGAATCAGAATCTCCTGTTGATAGGCTATCTATAGATCCTGAAACATCTTCATAAGATTTGTTAAAACAGTTGGTAACTAAATCAAGATCAAATAGCCAATCAGAACCAGAACCTTTCACACTAAGTGTGTGCTCATTAAAGGTCATATTGGCTGACTCGTTAACTACTCTAGTTCTGAGATTGTATACTCTATATGCCTTAGCTTGGTAATAGTATGCAATAAAGTGTCCATCATCTGATTTCTTAGTAAACTTTCCTTGGTATTCAAGATACTGCAAGGACATCCGATTGATCTGAATAAACCAATTAAAGGTCTCCTTTTGTGCCATAGCTCGTAAGGAGTCTTACCATGAGTCTTGACTACTAAACTTTGTTCTCCACGTAATAGGTAGTGTTGACTGCCCCTGCCCAGAAGGTGATGGGTAGTTTAGAGTCAGATAACATGGTTATTGTGGCTTCAATAGGTGTCCTACTTCTCCTCTTAGCAACACTGTTTTGCTAAGGAGTCCTTGGGGCACTGTATTATTGTATAATACCTTTCTCATCATAAAATAAATCAAGGATTTGGTTCTTGAATTCAGTTGCTTGATCATATCATATAATTTTAACCTTGTGATCACACTGATTCTCAATTTTCAGAATGAAGCTCTTCAAGATCTCAGGGGTCTCATCCTTAGTTCTAAGGAAGAAAACCCAAGTGTATCTTATGAAGTCATCTATGATCACTAAAAAAATGTGAGGTCCTTTCTAGACTCTTTACACTGGTGGGACCAAAGAGATCCATATGTAATAAGCGTAGGGGAGTAGTGATGGAGTTCCTTTCCTTAGGCTTGTGAGACACTTTGTGTTACTTCCCTTTCAGGCATGCAACACAATGGTCATCACTTGTAAACTCTCTCTTTGGCATTCCAGTTACTAAATCATTCTTAATTAATTTATTCATGTTTTTAAATTTTACATGGCACATTCTTTTATATCAGAGGAAAGACCCATCAGTATTGGCTTTAGATACAAAGAAAGAAACTTCTCCTGATGAGGATGTTTCCTTTAAGTCCATCTTGTACATGTTCCCTTTCCTGTGAGCTCTAAGCAAGATATGCTCCCGAGGAATGACAACCTTAGGCTTAAGAACAAAGCACTTATGCTCAGTAAAGAACATGTTATGTCTCTGGTCATAAAATTAGGATACACTCAAGAGATTGTACCCAAGCTCCTTAAAATAGTTTACATTCTCAATTTTGAGCTTACCATTTGTGTTCCAATGATGTAACCACCTGATTCTTCTCTAAAAGCAACTATCCCTCCATTAAATCTTTAAAGTTTTAAAGGAAAGGGCCATTGCCTGTCATGTGCTTATAACAACCACTATCAATGATCCATACATTTCCTTTGGTCTTCAGTTGTTCCTGCATAGAAAGGGATGGTTAGTTACATTTAGAAACCAAAGCCTTGTTAGTCTTGAGCTTATCTAAGTGATCTGAAGATAATTAAACAGTAATTGATCTTATATTCAAGCTCTGAGGATCATTTGGTGTTGTTAATGAACAACTTTTAATCACATGGCCTTCTTTCATCTTTCATACCATCTTTGGAAGACTAGAATTAGCCTTCAATACTTTAGAAGTTTTTATGACTTTGAAAGTTTTGGGGACTAGACCTTTGGAAGCTTTTGCATCCACTGTAGGAGACTTCACTACTCCGGAAACATTCCTTTCTTCCGAGACCGATTTTTCTTCCGAAGGCAAGTTTTAACTTATCTTCTTCTTCACTTTGGAGCTTCCTAAAGGAAGAGATTTTTCTTCCAAAGCTATCTTCTTATTCTTCTTAGAATTTTTTTTCTTGGTCATGTGGATAATGCTTTTGGGATTGTAGATGCAATCCTTAGCAAAGTGAAAAGTACTACCACACATGAAACATTCTATTTGCATACTTCTAATATTCTTCTTTTGAGTAGGAGGCTGAGTTTGATTTCTTTCCACTTCCTTCTTCATCTTCACAAATGATTCTTTTAGTTCTCTTATTCATCAGAAGTTTTGGAGACTACACCTTCAGACGTTTTTTGCATCCACTGTAGGAGACTTCACTACTTCGGAAGCATTCCTTTCTTTCGAGACCGATTTTATTCCGAAGGTAAGTTTTCACTTATCTCCTTCTTCACTTTGGAGCTTCCTAAAGGAAGAGATTTTTCTTTCGATGTTATCTTCTTCTTATTCTTCTCAGAAGTTTTCTTCTTGGTCATGTGGATAGTGCTTTTGGGATTGTAGATGCAATCCTTAGCAAAGTAACAAGTACTGCCACATATGAAACATTCTGTTTGCATACTTCTGATATTCTGCTTTTGAGTAGGAGGCTGAGTTTGATGTCTTTCCACTTCCTTCTTCATCTTCACAAATGATGCAGCAGGCTTCTTAGGATGAGCCTTGCTCTTGGAACTGGATGGTTCAGGTTGTGCAGCAGTGGTGCATATTTGATCACCCTTATTCTCTTAACCAGGATGATTTGGACATGAACTAGGACTCCTGATACTAGAGTCCATGGTTGAGTCTTCCGTCTTTACCACTTCAAATCCGACAAAGAAAAACTTGCTTTTGCTTGGAGTTGAAGGTGGTCTTGATCTCTTTGGCTTTCTTTGATTTTCTTTTGACTACCTTGATCAAGTTCTTCCTAGCAGACTTGGTCATCCTTGGTTCTTTCTTCTCTCCTAGAGAATAGTGACCCTTCTTAGGATGATCTTCTTCACTCACTTCAGATCCATCCTTCACTATCTACTCTTTATCCTCATCTTCTTCTTGGATGTGGTCTATGAGCGAAGCTCATCTTGACAAGTTTCATACCTTGGAGGTTTTACAGATAATAATGTGTGTGAAGGAGCTATATCACTTGAACCTAATCCTTTCTTATTCTGATAAAAAATCTTTGAATGTAAGGATGAAGATATAATGTTCTTGAAGGTTTCCTCTTCAAGAACATATTTTTCTTGGTGCCTTCACACCTTGGTTCTCTTTACTTTTCAGGTCCTGGAACATCCTCAGTGTAGTTTGGCCTTGATTGTGCTTGGCCACCACTATTTCTTGGTTCCTTCAACTCCCTAGGAAAGTGTCCCATTTGGTTATAGTTGTAACACATCACTTTGCTTTTATCCAGTCTAAACTTTCAACTGGATACATTGCTGGGAAACTTTCTTCTGGTTCTCTTGTATAACTTCTTGGCTCTGTGAGTGAGAAATCCATTTGCTAGACTATCTCCATATACTCCAGATCATCTGGATGGATATAATCTAAGTCTTCAAGAGTGAAGAGAAAGTTGAAACAACTTTCATCAGTAGGCATAAATGCTTGAGTAGAGTTTGTCCCTTGGAAGGGGTTTCCTTAGATGTAGATCTCCTTTGGTTTCTCAGGGAAGATGATGAAAGTATCCTTTTATGAGTTGTCAGGGTAGCAGATGAGATGATGTTATGGTTCTCTACTATCCCTTTCAAACACATGAAGGGCTAAACTCGATGATTGCTGGTAGAGCTGCTTGATGGATTTTTCATGCTCATCTCCATCTGGTAGCCACTAAGGATACCATACAGCTCTGTAAGAGTAAGGGTAGAGAGGAATTTAGTTGTCTTAATGGCCATACAATAGAGAGTCTATCGTCTAGGAAGAGAGAACATGAACTTCCTCATAATGTCCCTATTCTCAAGTTTTACTCCAACATCTATAAGAGTATCTAGAATCTCAACATAGCTAAAGTATTGTTGAGTCATAGTTTCACCTGACATGTAGGAAAAGTTCTCAAACTGTTGCTTAATGAAGTCTTTCTTGTTTTCTTTGGCTTCCTCAGACCCCTCATACATAAGCTTTAATACATCCCAGAGCTGCTTAGCAATTTTGTACTTCTTAAAGCCTCTTTATATAGAGTTGGGAGGAGCAGTTTGGAGAATGGTCATGGCTTTCTAATCTACATCAATTTTCTTCCAATCTTCTTCTGAATAGTCAGCCATTTTCTTTGGAATCATCCCACCTCCAGTGGTGGTTGAAAAGGTGCTTGGGATGTGAGGTCCTTTAATAACAAATCTCCACATCCTGCTGTCTTAAGACTTGATGAACCCTTCCATATGTTCGCACCAAGTACAAAATTCATCAGGAGTGATAAGTGGAGACTTTATCATGGTTCTAGTTTCCATATCAGCCTTTGAGATAGTTGCCATTTGAGCTTGTAAATGTTTTATGAAAAGAGATCTAAGATGGTGAGATCTTACAATCAAGATCCTAAAATGCTCTAGTACCAATTCGAGGATCGGGGAAGGGGTTCAATGCAACAGTTTCATAATGTTAGGAGAGTTATAACACTTAGTAAATTAAATAGAGAACTAGTTTATGATTAAACAAAGAACACATGGTAAAAAAAACTAAATAATAACAAGAACAAGAACACTTAAGTATGGTTTTCAGGAATGATGTATATTGCTCTCAAGTTCTTACAAGTGTTACAAAGCTTACATTAGAATACAAGTACTTGAGATAATTTATACAACATCCTACAGCCGGCCATACATTGAAGGTGTATGGTTATATTAGAAAGCCTGATGCAACCAAAGCAACCAAGGAGATTCTGGCATGCATGCACTACATACAAGGTTGAAGTTACTTTGGAAGTTTTACACCTTTCATAGAAAATATTCTATGTGTAAAATTTCCCGAAGCCAAAGATGAAGTCTTCCGAAACTTCAAAGACAAAGTCTTCCGAAGCCAATGAAGTGAAGACTGATTTCTTCCAAAAGACAGTGAAGACATGCTTCCTCTGATCAACTGTTGCATAAAGCTAACCCACTTTCTATTGTAACTCTGAAGACTCACCAACTTGTATAAGTTGGTGAAAAGGTCCATGCTTTTGCAACTGTAGATTAAGGTCTTGAGTCTGTAACTTTCTACTTTGTACCTTTTATCCTTTTTGTAATTATTAGGATGTGAGCTATGGCATGTTATACTCACTAGTCAAAAGGCAATCTGCCTTTAGACTCTACATTGATCTTATTGTCTAGATCAGTGTTTCTAGTTGGCTTTCAAAGTATAGTTGGTTGTAGGATGTAATATAAAGTATCTCAGGTCTTGTATTTTATATTGTTCTTTATAACACTTGTAATTGAACTTGAGAGCAATATACAATATTTTTGAAAACCATACTTATCTTGTTCTTTTGTTCTGTCTTATTGTTTACTTGTGTTCTTAGCATCACTTACTCAAACATGGTTCCCTATTTGATTCGTTAAGTGTTCTAATACTCTCCTTATTGTGAGACTGATTGTATTGACCACCCTTAACCAGTCTCGTAATTTCAGAGCATTCTAGACTCTTGATTGTAAGATCTCACTATCTTAAATCCTCTCAGTTTCACAAATCACTAAACATCTCAAATGGCAGCTTCCAAATCTAATATGGAAATTGGTACCATAGTAAAGACCCCACTGATCACTGCTAATGATTTAGACACTTGGTGCCTAAGAATGGAAGGCTTCATCAAGTCTCAAGACAGCATGATGAGGGAGTCTGTTACTCAGGACCTTACATTCCCTACACCTCTTCAGCTGCTGTTGGAGGTGGCATAATTCCAAAGGACGTGGCTGACTATTCTGAAGAAGACAGGAAGAGAATAGATGTAGATCAGAAGGGCATGACCACTCTCCAAACTTCTCTTCCAAATGCCATCTACGGAGGTTTCAAGAAGTGCAAAACTGCCAAGCAACTATGGGATGCACTGAAGATCATGTATGAGGGGTCTAGTGAAGTTAAAGAGAACAAGAAAGACCTCTTGAAGTAGCAATTTGAGAATTTCACCTTCAAAACAGGTGAAACGATGACTCAACAATACTTCAGGTATAATGAGATTGTGGATACTCTAATGGATGTTGGAGTAAAGATGGAGAATAGGGATATTATAAGGAAGTTCATGTCCTCTCTTCCAAGATAATGGACACACTACTGTGTAGCCAATAAGAGGACTAAAAACCTTAAGACCCTTACTCTAACTAAGTTGTATGGCATACTTAGTGGCTATCAGATGGAGATGAACATGCAAAATCTATTAGTAACTCCAACAATCAGCAGAGTTCTGCTCTCCATGTGGTTGAAAGGGATTATAGAGAACCACATCATCATATCATATCTTACCCTGACAACTCACAAAAGGGCCCTTTCATCACCTTCCTAGAGACACCAAGGGAGCGTTACATCCAAGGAAGCCCATTCCAAGAGATAAGCTCATCACAAGCCTTTATGTCTGCTCATGAAAGCACAGACAACTTCCACTTCACCTTGAAGATTTGGACTGTATCCATCTAGACCTGGAGTACATGGAGATAATCAAACAGATGGCTCTTCTCACTCATAGAGCCAAGAAATTCTATAAGCGGACAGGGAGGAAGTTTCCCAGCAATGTGTCCAGTGGAAAAACTTAAGCTGGATAAAAGCAAAGTGAAGTGTTACAACTATAACCGGATGGGACACTTTGCTAGGGAGTGTAATGCACCAAGGACTAATAGTGGTCAAGCACAAACCAAGCCAAACTATGCTAAGGGAGCTCCACATATTGAGAAGCCCAAGCAGTAAGCTGCAGTTGTTGTTAAAGAAGGAGGCTTTGATTGGAGTTTCCACATTGAAGATGTATCTCCAAACCAAGCACTGATGGAAGATCATAAAGAAGCCAAGGTATTGAAACATCTTTGTACCCCTGAGTGCTTGCTAAAGTAAACAGATATAGGTCCTATAACTTAGAGATGAGATCTGATCTTAAGTCCTTAAACATATTAAAAGCTGATTTTAAAAGAGCTAAAAATGATTATAAACTTGAAATAGAAGATGTAAAGAAAACCATTTCCACTCTTAAGCATGAACGTACCAACTACAAGACTCAGATCAAAGATCTCATCACTAAGTTAACGGAGTGCCAGGCTGAGCTTGTGATTAGCAAAGCCAAGGTAGAAAAATGTGTTCTTGAATGAGAGACCATCAAGAACATAATATCATCATCCCTACATGCAAAAGTGTATTATTAGAACAAGCAGTGACTAGGATCTAGTGAAATAGCTCCTCCAGACACTTTATTATTGTCTATACGATCTCCTAGGTCTGGAACTTGTCAAAATGAGCTTCCTTTCATCGACGCCATTAAAGAAGAGGATGAAGAGGAGATAATGAAGGATAGATCTAAGATGAGTGAAGAAGATCATCCTAACAAGGGTCACTATTCTCCTGAGGAGAGGAAAAAATCAGGGATGACAAAGTCTAAGAAGAAGAACTTGATTAAAGCAGCTAAAAGACGATCAAAGAAAGCTCAAGAGATCAATGTCACCTTCAACTCCAAGTAGAAACAAGTCTTTATCTCTACAAGGTTTGAAGTGGTAAAGAATGAGGACTCAACTCTGATCTCTAGTACCAAGAGTTTAAGTTCATGTCCAACTCATCCATGTGAAGGAATGAAGGCTGATCAGCTGCTTGCCACTGCTACACAGCCTAAACCATCCACTTCCAAGAGCAAGCCTCACCCTAGGAAAGTTGTTGCAGCATCTGAGAAGATGAAGATGGAGATGGAAAGTGATCAAGATCAGTCTTCCATTCATAAGAAGTCTCTTAGAAGGAAGCCAATTGATTGCATTATGTATGGTGGTACTTCTCATCTTGTTAAGGATTGTATCTACAATCCTAAAAATACCATCCACATAACATAGAAGAATACTTTTGAGAAGAACAAGAATAAGAAAGTTTCAGAAGGAAAATCTCTTCCTTCCCAAATCTCCAAACTGGAAATGAAGAAAAGTGAAAACTTGCCTTCGGAAGATAATTTGGTCTCGGAAGAAAGGAATGCTTCCAAAGCACTGAAGCTCGCTATAGTGAACGCAAGATCTTCCGAAGGGTCGGTCTCCAAAACTTCCAAAGCTATCAAAACTTTCAAAGTATTAAAGGTCAAGTCTAATCTTCCAAAGATGGTGTGGATGATAAAGGAAGATTAAGTGACTGGAAGTTCTTCATTAACAACAGCAAATGATCCCCAAAGTCTTCACATAGGATCAATTACTGTTGCATTGTCTTCAGTCCATTTTGAAGAGCCCAAGACCAATGAGGCTTAGGTTTCCAAATATAACTAACTTTCTCCTTGTTATGCAGGAACAACTGAAGACCAAGAGGAATGTATGGATCATTGACAGTGGCTATTCCAGGCACATGACAGGCAATGGCTCTTTGCTTCAAAATTTTAAGAAAATTGATAGAGGGCTAGTTGCTTTTGAAGGAGATGCAGGAGGTTACATTACTCAAAGGGGCAGGGTCATAAATGGTAAGCTCAGCATTGAAAAGGTAAACTTTGTTAAGGAACTTAGGTACAATTTACTGAGTGTATCCCAGTTTTGTGATCAAAGACACAACATGCTCTTCACTAAGCATGAGTGCATTCTTCTCAAGCCCGAGGTGGTCATTCCTTAAGAGCATATCCTGCTCAGAGCCCACAGGAAAGGAAACATATAGAAGATGGATTTGTAGGAGACATCTCCTTTGGGAGAAGTTTCTTGCTTTCTATCTAAAGTAAATAGTGATGAGTCTTTCCTTTGGCATAAAAGAATGTGCCATGTATACTCTAAGAACATGAAAATATTAATTAAGAATGATTTTGTAACTGAAATGCCAAAGAAAGAGTTTATAAGTAATGATCAGTGTGTTGCATGCCTGAAAGGGAAACAACACTTCGTGTCTCATAAACCAAATGAAAAGAACTCCATCAGTACTCCCCTACACTTATTACACATTGATATCTTTGGCCCCACCAGTTTAATGAGTCTAGGAAGGACCTCATACGGTTTAGTGATCACAGATGATTTCACAAGATTTACTTGGTTTTTATTCCTTAGAACTAATGATGAGACTCCTGAGGTCTTGAAGAACTTTTGATGTGGTATAAATTATACATAACTTATAAAAATATTTCTTACACTTTAGAGTGGCGTTGGGGTTGTTTTTATTGAATTCTACTCGCAACCAGTTCATATTTATATTTTGATGATTTTAAGGGGCTACGAGTAAGAATGACATATTTGAATTAACCTGAGATTTTGCGAGTCGAACTTAAAATAACTTTAACAGATTATATTATTTTCTTTTGAATTAAACAAGTAAATTTCTAAGTAAAATTAAAAAAATAAAAAATCAAAATCATGAAATGAATGCAACTATACTTTAAAGTGACAATATGATTTTTTATGAAACAAAGTGTTGGCCACGTTAGTTAGAGAAGATAGAATTTAAAAATCCCATAAAGTTATCTCACAATATATAATCTCTATCACATGGCATTCACTCATTTTGTTTTGAACTGGCAAGGAAATAAAAAGGAAAAGGCATGTGGACTTGTGGTGGTAAATAAAAAGGAAGACATTTCTTGTTGCGATGCCAGAGGTTTTTGTGGGATCATTTAATTATTTTATTACACAAATAGGAGAATATATTGGGAGTGGATTTGGACATTAAAAGGGGGAATTGATTGAAAGAATAGGAGGGCATTTTTCAAGGAGAATCGAGCACAGAGTTTTGGATACGACAGAAAGCAAGGCAAGAATACGAGAGAACTTCGGTTTGCGTACTTTTTACATTTGTATTTCGTTTTTAATATTTGTGTCATTTTTATTACGAAACAATGAATGTGTTTAAATTTGATCTTGTATTATT
>BJCO01364251.1:0-25493 GCA_018326465.1 Flaveria floridana
TGTCCGATGGTCAAAAGTTTGTTAAAGAAGTGTACGAAGCGTTAAGATCAAGCCCACAATGGAATGAGATATTGTTTGTGATCGTGTATGATGAGCATGGTGGTTTCTATGATCATGTCCCGACTCCTAATGTCGATGTCCCGAATCCCGATGGTCTCGTGGGCCCTCCACCTTATAATTTCAAGTTTGATCGACTCGGCGTTAGGGTCCCGGCCATCCTTGTTTCGCCGTGGATCGAACGTGGGACCGGTAAGTGAAGTTGTAACATATGCTTATTTAAGCATTTTAGTACTCTAAAGTCTAAACCATTGGTGTCAATCATTCCTTATAATAAGATTTTGAGTTTTTATTTTTAACTCGTTTAATAGACGAGTCATGTTTACTTGATCTGTTTTATTAAATAGGTCATGATAAAAGAATTTTCAAAATGAATAATTAACTTTATGACAATAATACGTGTGTAATTTCAAAATCTTTATAAGATTTTTCAAATTTAAACAACTCTAGACCAGACATAAATTAACTTTCATAAACATGAAAACCATACACCGAATCATAACATTACTCCTGACTGATTACTTATTCATATTTAACATCAAAAACCTTGTTTGTCATGCACAAGCGTATCGATCAATCGTCACATAGTTCATTATTCTTTACAAGTGATTGAAAATTACTAGTCATATTACTCGATATATATCAACATCAATCATCTTCTCATTATTCAGTTAAAGATTGCTAAATGCTAATTAGTAATTACTTTCTTTGTTTTGATCGATCACTACACTTGTAAACTTCACTCACAATTATATAATAATCAATACTCAACACAAAAACAAACCAACTTCCTTAAAAATTACAATCATGACAATAAACCAAACACAAAACAACAAATGCAATATACCAACGACCAAAAATAAAAATAAAAACAAACCAAAGTTCTCCAACCCATTGACTTATATATCTATATAAACACACACACTCTCCACTCTTATATTCACCACACAATTTCTCACAAAAATATCTCCCAAAATGAAAACCCATAATAACTTCCATAATATTTTCATATTATTATTATTATTATTATTATTATCAACATTTTCCCACATTGCTACTTCGATCTCAGCCGTTGGATCTCCTATCAACATATGGCCCAAACCAAGATCCTTCACATGGACCACCCCACATGCAATCCCATTATCTCCATCATTCACCATAATATCTCCGCCGCATCGCCACCTAACTCCGGCCGTCCACCGCTACCTCCAGCAGATCCTCAACGCAAACTACCACCCTCTGGTAACTCCGGCAATCAACTTCACCGGTTCACCGCCGTTACAAACTTTAAAGATCACTGTCTCGGATCTCATAACGCCGCTCTCACACGGCGTTAATGAGTCCTACACTCTCACCGTCCCCGCTAACACTGTCTCCGCCGCGCTAACAGCGGAGACGGTGTGGGGGGCGATGAGAGGGCTGGAGAGCTTCTCCCAGCTCGTGTGGGGAACCCCTGCGCGAGTAGCGGCCGGGCTGGTGATATCAGACTGGCCGCTGTTCGCGCATAGAGGGGTTCTCCTCGATACTTCTAGGAACTACTATGGGGTTGAGGATTTGTTGAGGTTGATCGGGGCGATGAGTGCGAATAAGTTGAACGTGTTTCATTGGCATATAACCGATTCGCAATCGTTTCCGTTGGCGTTGAAGTCGGAGCCGGAGCTCGCTAGAAAAGGCTCGTATGGGCCGGAGATGCAGTACTCGCCGGAGGATGTGAAACGGGTCGTGGAGTTCGGGTTGGAGCATGGAGTCCGGATCATTCCGGAGATCGATATGCCAGGTATGCTTAAGCTCGTTTTGATTCAAGCTTTTAGCAAGTGAATAACTCTTGAGAGTTAAGATAGTGGTTATTTTTAAAAAAAATTAGGTCAAAACATTAAGTACGTAGAAACAACAAACCAAACTGACTAATTGGCTTTACTTGTTTGATGGTTTAAAAGTTTGGTTTTTAACGGTTTAAATCAGTTTTTGGTTTTTAAAATTGTAATAAATTTAGAAAACAATAAATTAAAAAAATGAAATAAATAAAAGTAGTTAAATTCCCCAATTTGTTTTGCGTAGGGGATTCTAAGTTAAACAGTTACATTAAAATAAAAAACGTGAAAACCGAATCATGAACGATCTTAAACCGGTCGACTTGCTTTATTACAAATAGTTATGTTGATTTGAACTTGTACCCGACACACGGGTGGTTTTGTGATGCAGGACACACGGGGTCGTGGGCCGAAGCTTACCCCGATATAGTAGCTTGTGCCAACATGTTTTGGTGGCCCGCTGGGGCGCCATGGGAAGACCGGATTGCATCCGAGCCAGGCACGGGCCACCTAAACCCATTAGTCCCCAAAACCTACGACGTCGTGAAAAACGTAGTAAAAGAAACAACAACACTATTCCCCGACGCATTTTATCACGCGGGGGCTGATGAGATCATCCCCGGTTGTTGGAAGGCCGACCCCACGATCCAAAAGTACCTTGAAAGTAACGGGACCCTGAGTCAGGTCCTCGAGATTTTTATTAACAACACGAACCCATACATTTTGTCACTTAACCGCACGAGCGTGTACTGGGAGGACGTTATCCTCGACGCCGAAATCAAAATCAACCCGTCGATCCTCCCTCCCGAGACCACCATCATGCAAACATGGAACGGGGGCCCGAACAACACGAAGAGGCTCGTGTCAGCGGGTTACCGCACAATCGTGTCATCATCGGATTATTATTATTTAGATTGCGGGCATGGGGACTTCACAGGGAACAATAGCGCCTATGATCAACCGCCTGGGTTCGATCAGCAAAAGGGCGGGTCATGGTGCGGCCCGTTTAAGTCATGGCAGTTGATATACAACTATGACATAACATATGGGTTGAATGAGAGCGAGGCGATGTTGGTTTTGGGTGGGGAGGTAGCTTTGTGGTCTGAGCAGGCGGATCCAAGGGTTCTTGACTCGCGGGTTTGGCCTCGGGCTTCGGCTATGGGGGAGGCGTTGTGGTCTGGGAACCGAGATGAGACAGGGGTGAAGAGGTCTGCAGACGCTACGGACCGGCTAAACGAGTGGGTTAATAGAATGGTTAGCCGTGGGGTTAATGCTGAGCCAATTCAACCACTTTGGTGTGTTAGAAATCCTGGCATGTGTAATACTCTAAACCCTATTTTTTAACCCATGTTTGTGTGTTAAATGTTGTATTTTTGTATTGTGGTTGAAAAACGAAAAGGAAATGATAAATTTTTGTTTTAATTTTTATTTGATTGTATTGTAATGAAACTGGAATATGTGCCAAGAAGTATACACCTCCAAATAAATATAAAATTTAGCATTGTAGACTATTTAAGTGATAGAGATTCATGTTTGCTATGAAGATAATATTATTTATTAGATTTCATTACATAAAATTTAGCGTTGTAGACTATTAAGTGATGACATTTATGCGAACTACATGATGCATGTGTTTGGATGTTCTACAAGTGGTTTAATCTCATACAATTCTTTTATTTTTTTGTTTACAACCTGTTGTCGATAAATCACGAACACGTTGATATATATATTGCTAAAAACTGATATCAGATAAATCACAATTTGTGATGATATATGACCTTCAAAAGGATACAACCGGAAACTAATGAAAAATCAATGGAAGCAAAATTTAAACATAAGTCAAAGAGAATCAAAAATTTACTTTTAAGCATTGATCACCCTTTGAAAGTTACCTAAGATACTTCCATCCGGGATTAGTATTTAAAAGATACATTTTGAAATACATTTCTTCTCATAATAAGATACAAAACTACGTATTAAATATGTGAGGTAAATCTTAAGGAGAAAAAAGAACTATCGCAAGTAACATTAGTCAAATTACGTTTAATGTGCAAAGCATCTTTTAAAACGCCTAACTCACTCACTTATTAATTATACTCTTAAATCTACATCTTTTTATCTTAATTGAGGATAAAACGCTCAATTTTACGAGGAGGAGCGTCTTTTCATCGCACAATGATAACATTTCTCTAAAGCAATTTGTATTTCTCATGCAAAAATCACTTTGGATGGACATGTGCTGATGTGCATCCTCATTCAACTCAGTACAATTGATTAAGCAACAAGTACAACAGGAAAAGAACAGTATCATTTGTAGAAATTAACCACCATTTTACACACAAATTGTTTATACCATTCAAGATTACATTTTTCAAGCAACTGTCTTTGAGAGCAAACCTTCCTAATGATAACTTTAGAACACAAACCACTATATAAAATGAGAGTTTTCAACACTCTCATTTCCATCACCTTATGGGTCAGATTCATGTGTCTTCACAGAAGAATTTAACCATCAAATGGTTTGGATTTTAGTCAAAAGAACCTCTAATACCATCCAAGCTCTCTCCTAAAGATAATCTAGAAAAATAAAATAAATAATTAAAGCGTTAGACGATGGTATGATGGATTTGTCTAACATGTGTACTAAGCACACATACTAAAATGCCTTTCTTTTTTGGTAAACTCACAGGTCTCCACCAATACAGATCCTGTATGCTTTGTCTGTTTTTTTTTTAAAATGACTCGGTTCATTTTTATCTCGAAACTTTGTTCATTACCCCTATCATTCATCATATTCATTTCTTATTGAATTTGTCATGAACTTTTAGACATAAGGTAATAATATCTATTTAGGAGTCTATTAACAAGCAAATTTGTGACTGAAATTACAAAGTGTAATGGATCTAACCTGTGCATACAGTACTTGTACTCTTGACTTCTAACATAATCTCTCTCCCCTTCTTCCAGCTGATAAAATCATTCAAACAATAAATAATCATATGAATCCTAGAAAAAACACTATTTTTCAGAAAATGTTCAAAAGTTGGTTGTTACTTACAGGATCACTCTCGTAAATAAGTTCATAGCATGCTGGTGACAAGCATTTCAAAGCGCAATTCTCCTTCGAAACCATTGAAGACTTGCATTGTGTACCCCAGTATCCACTTTCCAACCCACAAAAATACACCCAAAAATCAATATACATGTAGTACAGGTAGGTGTGGCAATTTTGACCCATTTGCTTATAAGTGGGTCAACTTGGGTCATGTAGTAGCTCAAACATGTCAAATGAACCAAATATAATAATTAGTTAAAAGGGCAGGTGTTAACCGGTTCCAAAATTGTCCAAGACGCTATTTATAAGGTGTGCAACCCTACACAATCACTTTATAATGATATCGTAATCATATACGCTTTTTAATCACCTTTAACACAAAAGTAATAAATTTTTAAAAAATGAAAAAAAAAAGTCAGTTTTTCTTGATTTCTACTTGTCATTATTTCTAGTAAGCAAGTCATGTTTCAATACTGTCGAATCAGCTTTTCTTCATTTTTAACTTCTGAATTCTAGTAATTAAAGACCAACTATATGACAAATTAATGAAAGGAACAAAGTTTAAACATGATGGAAACAATTCAATACAACCCATTACGGATTTAGCTTACGAAACTTTGTTGACTAAGATTTGTGTTTTGAACTATAGAAGGTGGCATTTCATTAACTCGTTAAGTTTAGTCTTATGAACCCCTTAGTATCTGCTTTTTTGATACAATAATATAAGAAAGTTAACCACTTAATAAACTTCTAATTCACTAATTCAACCCAAGCAAGATTGGATCCAATCAAGATCTTACTATCATACAGTCAAAATCTGGACCCTATGCAAAATCATCTGCAGATCCTACGCAGAATTGAAAAGTTTTAGCTGATCAAAATAATAAGATCTTAAGATCAGAATTGAAATCTTAACAACCATAAATAAAAACTTAAAAGACAAGCCATTGAATCTTTGAAGTTCATCTCAACTTTGAAGGTAAAAAACTTAAGGCTATGATCTCAAAATTCATCCAATTTGGGAGTAAATATACTGTTAATATTCAGGTAAAGCATAAACCCCAAAATATATAAGCAAACAATGGCTAAAAACAAACAATTTAGGGATCACAAGAGCACAAACTTTCAAAAGTTCATAATTTGGGGGGAATAAACATGAGAGAATCGAGCATACAGTTCAACTTCTGAGTAACAATTCTGCTTCTTTTCTCGAACTTCAGTGTCCTAAATACCCAAAAAAGTATTAAAAATCAGAAATTTAACAAACCCAGATGAGAAATAAGATGAATTTGCTTGTAATTCAACCAAAATCTTGAAAACTTACAGAAATTGGTCGGGGAGATGACTTTGAAAGAACTTCAACAGAAGATATAATCGAGACCCATATGAAAAGTGCTATGATTTTATGAATTTTGGCCATTATATTGATTGATGATTGATGGGTGATTGAAGAAGGTAGGAGATGAAACTATTGAAGAATGGTTGTTGCTGTCTTTCTGTCGGTGGTCAATATGGTATGGGCTCAAATGGGCTCAAATGGGCTGACATGTTTTGACGAGTTTATTTGGGCCAGCCCAGGTTCTAATTTGTAGGTTGTGATAATAACCGGTTTAGAACCGTAACCGACCCGAGCTGGAACCGGAAAAAAACGGGCTTTAGTAAGAATCGATTTGGGTTGAACTCGAATCATCTAAACTATCTGATTTTTTTAAATATAATACGCATGTCATATGCTATATTTCAGAACAAAAGAATTAAGTCACACGACTAAGTGAAATTAAGACAATCGAGCATTAAGAGAATGAATATCGTATTAAATATGGATAAATCAAACGAATTGAACTTTGATTTCATGTTAACAATAATTATACATATCTTTAAAATATTTAAACATATCAAACTAAAAGGTAAATGACGTTTGTTTAAACTGAGGTGCTAGAAAAGTCTTTATAAAGATTATAAAAATATTTTTTAATCCACAACTTAAAGGTAAATCTTATTTTGAGAAAACAAAGAATATTCTTTTCTTGTTGCTATCCAAACGTAGTAGTAAGAGTTAAAGATTTTTTAGAAGAGTATTAGGATTTAAATCCTAACATGTGATAGATTAAAAGTTGATGTGATAGATTGAAAGTGGATATCAATGAAACGTTTTTTATTTCAAGAAAAACTTTTCCTTTTACTTGGTGTTTTTAAACTAAAAAAAGTGTGCATCAATTTGATCAAGTTGGCAACATATATAATCTAAAATGGACCAACAAGGCAATTGTAGTCTCTAAATATTAACTTTCGAAATATGGTTCACAAACCACAGTTCTTTTTTGTAATACTATTTAAACCTATAAATAAAACTAGTTCGTAAATAAAATATTCAAGGACTATTCTTTTCATCTATCGTTTTAAGTGTGTATATTTTTGGATAATACATGATGAAACAGATAGAGAATAATAAAAAAGAAAACCCAAACAACCAAAATCTCCAAATCAACAATAACAACCAGAAATATCAGACATACATATCAGAATAGACACGTTATCTATACATTAAGATAACATGTCTACTTTGTACATTATTAATACAGTATACTTTCCTAATATAATAGTGTTTAATAATATCAATACCTAAAACATATAAAGTAAAACAAAGGAATTGAAAAATACATCCATATTACAACTTATGTACAAGCATCTTACAAATATACAAATACCATTTGATTACATATATGAGTTTTAACATCTCATGATAATTATTAATGTTACAAATACCAAACATGAACAACAACAACAAATCAACAACTTGAAATATTATTACCATCCTTATTTACTCACTCGCCTTTTGGATCATCATAACTCCCAGAGTGATGAGGCTTGCGTATACCGAATTGGGTAGTTTTTGAACCACTTTCCCAATGCCCGGAACACCCTCAGTCGTTCTCTTTGTCGCTATAGCAACCGTTGGTGCCACAGCTAGAGTGATGATCAGTCCTTGAGTAACATACACAAACGTATCGGCTGTTAGCCTTTTGACAAATTCCTCAAATTCTTCACGGTTTAGTCCCCCGTCAAGATCCATATCGCATTCCTAAGTAGTTAAAAAAAGGAAAACAGATTAGCTAACAAGTTTATGTTATATTGTTAATAATATTGCTTTTATAATCATAAGCAACTCATAAATTGATTAAAATGGACAAAACGCGTCAACAGGTCAACCCATACTACGATACCAGTATAAAAAGAGATGGAAACAACAGAACCACTTAACATACAAAATTCAATTGTGTTTGTATTATGTAGATGTGGCAGTTTTGACCCATTTACTTATGAATGGGCCAGTTCTAGTTATGTTTTATCTATAACGGGTCAAATGGGTAAACCCAAACAAATTGGCTAACACGGAAATGCTTGATGGTCCAAAACTCCAAAGTCTCCCGATGTGTATTTTTAGTAAATGCAACCTCCTATACTGATTTAATTAAAAAAATAAGGTAATTATTGCAATATATAGTTTTCTAATCTTAATACCACAAAATGTCAGTTTTTAACTTTTTTGGGAAAAAAAAGCTACCGATAAAGTGTTTTAGGTCAACCCCACCCAGCCCGTTTCAGCTCGTACCAAAAATTACTTGTTTTGATTCATTTGCACCTTACCCGACCCCCTTATGTTTGGAAGAAAAGAATCAAGAAAGATACTGTATAAGAAAAGATATGCATTTTGCCAAAGAGATATGCATTTTGACTTTGTTTGAACAAATACTTTTCAAACAAAATATTGAAATGAATCATATTATCAGTTGATCAGCAAATAGTCTCAAAAATCATGGTTCTTGCTAAATATATCAAACATGGGTATGAATTCATCTTAAAAGCTTAGAATCTGCAACAATTTGATTTCCAAAATGTTGAAGCATAAACCGTTTTAGAATATTTTATTTTTTCTTTTCACATCATATAAATAAGACCCACAAAACAAAAACATTATATCACATCCAAGTCCAATTTATGCAACTTGAAGATACCTTCATCAAGGTTCTAATTTCATCCTTCTTCGGTGGATCAAAATGAGGCCCAGGCAAACGCTTATTGATATCACTACAATCAAAGACAATCAAGTGCATAAGTACCCCCATACCCGATCACATTGCCCCCCGAAAAGCTAATATAGAAATACAAGATTTGGCATAAAAAGCAAATGATCTCACTTGTACACAAGTAACACAGCAATGTATAAATCTTCAAATGACATATTCGCCCTCCCGGTATCATTCTTGTAATAATCGAAAACCTTGTCACTTATTTTTCTTATCTGCTTTTCTCTCCATTGTTTGCCTACACCAAGTGTTGAAATCATCATCTTTTTAAACAAATAATCTTAAATTTCGCAGCAATCATGTTAATTCCATATCTTAAAACACCATAGACAAGTTCATTGTAACCTATAAATTACAGAGATCATAAAGCTTCCAACAACTAAATCAGCTCAAATATTTTACAAATCCCAAAAAGTTATTCAAATTACCTCAAAAATTTTACCCAATGTGATAAGAAATCACATGGAATTGAACAAAACCCTAATCCAATTGATAGAAGACCAACAGAACCACTGTCAATTCAATTTGCTTCAAAAGTCTACAAATTTATCATCACAAGATCATACCCAATCAATTCATCTTCAGATTAGACGAAATCAAATCCAAAATGATGAAAATTGAAAAGATTGACATTAGATTACTATACAACTTGATATGATCATACGGAGTCAAGTAATCTTCAAATCGAACGATACCCAAATCGAAAACGATAGAAATTACAACAGAAACAGCATCTACGGACAAAAGGGGCAAATTGATTAATCGATTAACGTCAGAATCCAAATAATATCAAAAAATCTATCGATCTTTATATCAAACAAGACCCTGATAGAAATTGATTGAAATTAGACTGATTAATTTGGAGAAAATTAAGCAAGATTTAGGTACAAACAAGATCACCTTGAAGTTTTTCCAGAATTTGTCCCATATCGCAATGATGAGAAATACGAAGAACAGAGAGATTGAATATGAGGGTTGAATAGCTCGATATACGTGTACGTACGATTTAAGTTAGATATTGTGTGTATGTATGATTTATCAAGGTGGGTCAACATTTCATGGAGATTGATGATTAATGTGACACTACATTTTTCTATTTGAGTAATCGAGTAAGTGAATAGCTTTTTAATTAACCATTAATCACTGTTTTTTTTTTATTTTTTAAAGCTTAAAAAGGGCGTATGGATTATTAATAGGTGTCTTTTAAGTAAAATTAATATACAACATCTTTGACCGGTTCATTTATTACTTTTTAGTGAGATTATTGATAACGTTATTAAACGATCTTTTACTCTTAAAATTAAAATTACAAAATTTTCTATATGATATAGTTTGGACACATGCTATGAGAATATAAAGATGCTTTAAAGAACTCTTTAAGAATTTTATACACGTAAATCTTCATTTACAAAATTATAAATAGCTTGTACATATTACATCATTTTAAATTGCGTTTGCAACTTGAATAAAAGTTATTTTAAGTGGAGAAAATCGTTTTGGTTTTTCCGGGGTTTTTTTCGTATACCACCTTAATGTTTTATTTTTTCTAGTCTTGTTTCGTTTGGAGGGAGTCATCTCATTTTTGTTCACAATTTTTCTATGTGCATGTGTGTGTTTGGTATAGTTTAACTTGCATGCTTACAAATTTAACAGCTAAGTACCGGTGTATATCCCTAAATTGCAGGTTATTTTGGGACACCTATAGCGGGATGTGGCGTTTCCATTCGGAGCCAGATTTTCATCATATCTTCTGGGTTCTACTCCGTGTCCTCTAAGATTGAGACTAAATGCATTTATTGATGATTTGTCTTTTATCGATAAAAAAATATTTTTAAATTTTAAATGTGTTAGAAATCTTGTTACATCCTACCATGAAAACGGCAACGATTTTCAATGTGAGATAGTTCATAAAAATGCATCTGTTTTCGATCATATATTAAAAACTTGACTTAGAGGTATCTATATCCATATGTGGCTCCTATGTAGATGAACAAATTTATGTTTATTCTAATTTTTTTAATAATCTTTTGCTAAGCAAACTTTCACTTACTTTCTCACATCTATAAATATTTTGTAAAGATACTACACAACGATTATCATACTGCAAAACATAAAAACAAGTAAGACAAGAAGCATCATTCTGCTGGTAAGGTACCATATTTCTACTTATGCACTCAAAGATTCAAGTAAAGTACATGTACAGATAGTTGCACAAAAAAAAAAACGGTTCTGGCCCTGACCCAACCACCCTACCCCGAACTGGTTCTAGACTTCTAGTTAGTAGTTCCTACCTTGTAGAGAGTGGAACCGATCTCTACCCAAAAATTGCTGTCAATTTGAACCGTCAAAAAACTATTCAAAGCAGGAAAAGATAGTCAAGAAACAATCAAAAACCGGCCAACAATCGAAACCGAACCAAAACCGAACCAAAACCAGCTTGACTTAGAAACTGGAACCTACATGAACAGGAACGTTAAAAAAAAACTGATTTGTTAACAAGGTTAAGAACACCTTGAAAATAATATTCATTCAAGATTAAGTTTGGGCTTGTGAACCTCAGCCATATATGGGCTTCAGCCCAATCCATCAACCCACATTAATCTCATCGGGTTATAACCCGGTTCGATTTATCGATAGTGTTAACAACTTAACACACAATTAGGGCCCTGTGATTTCTAGGGTTTATCCTTCACAAATTATGTGTTTTTGAATGATCTTTGAAAGCACGTTCATATGTGAATTGTGCTTGTGTACTTATTTGTGGTCAATTCGACTTAATTGATTCGCGCTACTTCACATTTTTCTGCAAATATCGATCTTCAGGTTTGTTTTCCATCTGGTTTTTTGATTGAACTGGAAATTCACGTCGTTCGTAGATCATTTGCACATGAATCAATCGAATTTAGGGTTTTTTGTAGTCTTTTGACGTATTCTGAGATTAGGAGTAACTGGTTTCGTGTTCTTACTATAGATTTCTGTTCGTACCCGTTGATTGTGGTTAGTTTTCTTCTTTTCTATTATATTTTAAGGCGTATTATTTCAATTTGCGAACAGTTTTGGTCCGAATTTAGCTCCCACAGTCACATGCATCGTTAAATCTTTTGTTCTTTTAAGTTTTGTGAATCATAATATTCTTTAGGAATGAAGCCTGAAACTTTGAAAGCATGTTCATATGTGAATTGTGCTTGTGTACTTATTTGTGTTTAGAGATAATGTTTAAATGCAATTTAATAATTACATCTGTTTTGGGCTAAATAAACCAACTTAAGACATGTTAAAAACCCTTAAAAGTGATATGTTTTACTGTTTATGTTGTGTGCCTTCCATGAATAAATGTTTTGTTTTGAACTAGATGGCTGATAAGAATATTATGGATTTTTATGGTTTGTTTCTTCTGATGTCTCTGGAAATCAATGGATTACAGGGTTTATAATTTGGAAAGGTTTCTGCTTTATCTAAATCAAATTTGGTGCTGATTTCGGTTTATTGTAACCAGCTTCTTGTTTTCTTTTTTGGCTTTGTTTAGTTTTTTCTTGCTTGATAAAGCATAACTGAATTGACCCATTTGTAAATAAGCGGGTCAAAACTACCTCATTTCCCCTCAACCTTCCATGGAGTGGTGGTTAAGCTCATGCAATGCCTTGTATTGATCCCGTAAAATGTTTGATTTATTTATGAAAAATCAAATATGCATAAAGGAATAACTTGACAGGCAAAAGTTATAGAAAATTGATGGGGAAATAAGTATTTATTAACTCAGAAATCTTCTTTTCATCATTTCAGCGCACACTTGGTGGGCAAAATGTCTAAGGGTCTTATTTGGGCAACTGCAGAAGATTTGGCTAGAAATAGGGGAAGGGTTCTTTCTCTGTATCGACAAGTACTTAGAAGCCTAAATTCACCTGATCTGCCGTTGAATCTAGCAGCAAGATTGCACAGGAAAGCACAAGCACGCGCCATTTTCATGGTGGCTGCTGAAGAAAGGTCCATTCACAACATTAAAGATTTGATTGATATAGCTGAGTACTCTCTATCCCTCTTGAGAAAAGGAGAAATCCCCAAATATATTCAGTGAGAACTTCATCTAGTCAAAACTAGTCGGGTTGGGTCGACAAGAAACATGGTTTGGTTAACCCGTTCCACCTGCTGAACTTTTCTGAGATCTGCTGCTGCTAATACGGCAATACGGGTGTTAGTAGATCTTCTGTGTAATACAATTTATTGCCAGTATTAGCAAGCTAGAATGCTAGATACCCCTTAGGGAAGTGGAAATACCTGGTAATAAAGTCTTGGTTGTGTTTAATGTGTATCTTGATAGTAATATTGAATTTGAAGGTCGATCATTTGCCATTAAACTAATTGGAACAAACATGAACTTTTGTTCTATGATGTGAAAGCCCACAAGTATGTATTGTGTTTGTGCAAGACGTTTTTATTGTGTAATTGAGGCAAGAAAGACGAAGGAATAGCGAAAGAACGTTAGATGGTTAATTAATTTCTTACGATATATCCAAAAGACTCTTAACTCAATTGCCTCCTGATTGGCTAGTAAACCCATGCTCGAGTGACATCGCAGGGGGGCATGACCAAGGTTGATCAAGGTTCACCCATCCTAAGGTTGATCAAGGTCTCTTGAGTCACTCTCAAGATGAATTTATATGTCTTGTAATCTTTTACCATGTTTATGTTAAGAAGCACATCTATCTAACTCTTTCATGGTATGAGAGCACACGCTTGATCCGTAGTCCTCAACTTACAAACAATCTTCCTGCAACATAATAGAAACAAGTGGTAGTAAACCGCCTCCACCAAAAGGTTTTACTAGGCACGCCAAATGGTGAAAATGCTTAAAATAGTAGGTTCTTCTTGACCGTGTCTCCTCAAAACCACCTGCATCATTTGTCCTTCTCGATCCGTTTAAATTTTGATGACTATGATGGCCTGAGTCGGGTCTCTCTATGGTAGTCTCTTTATCTAATGAGATAATTGTTCTCATGTTACCTCTTCACACCCTACTGTTTGAGTAATATTTTACTAGGGTATATTTGTTTGTTTGAAGATCACGATGGAATTTAAACATTTTGTATTCATTTGGAACGTGTTTTTTGTTGAATTACTTTTTGGTATGGTGTGGGTTATGAACAAAATGTATTAGAAATTTGAGTTAGACCCATATACAACTTGATGAAATTTGGGCTTATGATTCTTTCAAAACTTGATTTCTTGTTGAATTACTTTTGGGTGTGAAGCCATTTTCAACTAGTGGTTATATTGTTGATTCATTTAAACTTGTTATATTGTTAAGATAACTAGTGTTTATGGTGTGCTTATGAAAAAATAAAATTTGAATTAGTCATTTTCATATTTTAATGAATTTGATAACATGTGAATATCGTTACATCAATAAGCTCAAGAGGACTGAATCAGTGGCCATTTGAACTTCATCATCCAACAATACCCCCATGTGAATTACGAGTGAATAATTGGGCAAGTAGAAACAAAAGAGAGAAAACACACACACACACACATGGTAAATTAATTGTCAACTTCATTAAAAATCAGTGTCCCATGCATGCATGTCTAAAAACTGTTTGAAAACTGAACAAGAGATTTCATCATAGAGTAAAAAAATCTACAATACTGCAATAGAGATGGCATGCAATACTGTACAATCCAGTTAAATGAACACTCTTACAAAACCCAAAAAGACTACACGTATACTGTTCTAAAATTATGAGGAAAATCATTTATTGTTGAACCGCCAATCGCTGTAGATGGTCTAAAAAGATTTCAAAGCTGACATCATCTGTAAACAGAACATCGCCACCGGGCATAGGTGGAGCATCTGAATTGTATGTAGCAGACGGATTCAGTTTCGCCAGTAGGAATCGAGCCTGCACAAATTTCATACTGTTGGTTAGGAAGAATCAAAATTCTTGCATGCAGATTAGTTAAACTAGGAGACCCAATATTAATGCAACTTAATTTTAACTATACCATAGTGATTATGAATGTAGGAGAGGGATCTAAACAGAATACTAAATATTGCAAGAATACACAGAACAAATGAATCGTTTATTATTTCAATCTTAATTATAAAAAAGAAATATGATAGAAATGCAATATTTATTCGTCACTCTTTAACTTTTTTTTATTTTAAATATGAATAAATTTAGTTTATGTATATAACCTACCCATGTGTCTCTCTATTTTTTTCTTTTTTAATATATGAACAAATTTAGTTTATTATACATAACCTACACATGTGTAAGTCATGTACAGGTTATATTACCTACTAATTATCTACACGTGTAGGTAAACGATTAAAAATTTAAAAACATATGAAGAAATTGGTTTGATGAGTGAGGTTACATGCACTCAAAAATACACATTTGTATGTGAAAAAACAACCTTAAGAAATATGACTATTAATCAAAAAATTAAATGAATTGATTTTTGTTCTTGCAATAATTTAGGGTTCGGCAAAGAACCTCGCCTAGTGAACAATACGTTTATATACTTTATTTTGGTCAAAAATCAATTTATTTTTAACATTTGGTAATTAGAGACATTTATTATGACCTGAGATCCATGCTGATCACAAATGACTAAACGCGGTACTGGAAATCTTTCCTTGACTATGGCCTCAGCATCATCAAGAGGAGCTTGCAACAACTGTGCAAAAACCTGCAATGGAATTACAACTCACATGTAAAACTAACAAAGAAGTTTAAAGTGCGTAAAAACACGAGCACTCAATATCTTAAAAAATAGACCTTATGTTCAGGCTCGTTTTGGTAGCCAGCTTTACGCCACTGAGCAATAGTAGACCCGTGAAAAACAACAACAGTGAAATACGAATCCAACAAAAGGATCCGGTCAGCAGCAATTGATGCCACATCTAAAAGAGCTGGTTCTGCTCCAGAATTAAAAGCATAAGAAATCAAAGAAGGCTGAATCATCACCACTGAATTCGCGACATTTTCTCTGTTCATAACCATCCGAAAATAAGCTGTTTCATCTGGGCTGTTATTGAAAACCTTTAATAAAATGAGAGAAGAGTAAGCATACACCTATAAGTTAATGATCTTGAAAAAAAAGCAGTGAATTTAAAAACACCTGTACGAATTGCGATCGCCTCAAGTTAAATACAAATTGAGGAATAATTGATAACCGTGGAGACAAGACAAAAGAAGACGGACTGTCTTTTTGATAGTCCCCAAAGCGAGAACATAAATGTATCAATGTTTTATCAAGCCACCTTATGGGATCAAATTCAGCCTGCAAAAGAAAACCACAATCATTAAGTAATTAATGAAACATCTAATCTTCTGAATATCAATTAGCTCAATGATTTACATCTTCTATTTCCACTTTTTCACTTCTTCGCTCATGTGTTGACTTATTAGAAAAATTCATATTTTCTACTAGAAAGTTATTTGTTAGCCTTTAATTGTCCAGTCAAATATAATTTCACACTATGGTATTAAATTAAGTTAATCGTGTTACAGAAGTAAACTAGTTACCTCTGTCTCCATTTTAAAAGAAACTAGGCGCCCCATGACTACTGCAGCCGCCTCTTGGTCAAACCCAGCAATCAAATCCTAGAAACACAAAACCAAATTATTTTTTGTCAATCAGTAAAGATATATCATTGCTTAAAGAAATAGAAAAATGGCTTAATTGTGATGTTAGAAAGAGGAAGAGAAAACACTTCTAGCAACAAAGAATTGGAGTTGTTTGATATTAACCATAGCCTGTTTATGCATATAACATAAGAAAAGATTATTGAAATTCTAAAGCTTGATATACCAACTACCAAGTCAGAATTCTTTACGGATACATGACTTTATATCAGCCTCTTTTCTATTTTCATTTATAAAAGATAACAGTAATGCTCATTACGCTCCACAAAAAATGGCAAAGTTTGACATGCCACAGTTAAAATATATATATTCATTTATTTGCTAAATATCTAACAACAAACAAAACAAAACAAAACAAACCCAGTATATCCCACTCAAGAGTAGGGTCTGGGGAGGGTAGGTGGTGGCAAGTCTTTCCTCTATCCAGATAGGTAGAGAGACCGCTTCCAAAGAGACCCCCGGCTCGCTAAATATCTAACAACCTTTAGTAAAAACAAAAACATTAATCTTTTGGAGCCACATCACTACCATAATTTCTTCAATCGATAATGAGCAAGTCATTTGAACTTAAAATCTCTACAAAAAAGGGGTGATTTCCTATATAATCCTAAAAGCTTACATAACATCATATTTACCCAACCAAAATTATTAATATCCAGATCCAATATAGTTCAAAATACCTAAAACTTCATATTTATCCATTTTATTAAATACAATTTATGGTGTAACCATTAACCCCTCTTTTTCAACTTACACACAAGACTTCATCATATCTTGAAGAGTGTTTTAAGAGAAGGGAATGCAACAACAACAACAAACATAATTAATAAAATTTCACTCATAGCAAAGCTATTGGTAGGTCTGGACAGGGTGGGATGATGGCAAACCTTTCCCCTATGTCTAGGAAGAGAGAAGCTACTTCCATAGTTCCACCAAGACCCTCGGCTCTTAAAACCACTTTCAACAATATACAACATACCATATCATGTCCATATAACATTAAAAATGTAGCTCATAGAATCATAGCAACAGCCATACAATTGGTGATGATAATATTAAATCACCGCTAGCAAAAGTTGCAAGTGGAAAGTGATTTGTAAACTATAGTAGCAACAGATAACAAACAAAAATACATAAAAAAGTATGTAGCACTAACCCTCGTGACAGTACTATACACTCCCCTTACAAAAGTCTATGCGTCTAAGACTTGAGAGAAACGCTAAGGCCAAGCTAAGGATTAGGCAAAGTTAAGGCTAAGGCAAAGCGAAGGCTAGGGCTTAAGCGAAGGCTAAAGACAAGTGAACGACATATCTATGCACTCCTCTAAAAAAGCTATACATCAAGACAAACGCTAAGGCAAAGATAAGGCTAAGGCAAAGATAAGGCTAAGGCAAAGCTAACACTAGGACAAAACTAAGGCTAAGGCTAAAGAGAAGTCAACGACATATCTATACACTCCCCTAAAAAATCTCTATACATCAAGATAAACACTAAGGCAAAGCTAACGCAAGGATAAAACTAATGCTAAAGGCAAGTCTAAGGCTATGGCTAATGGCTAATGCTAAGGCTAAAGGCAAGTCTAAAGCTCCGGCTAATGCTAAGGCTAAAGGCAAGTCTAATACATATCTATACACACCCTTCACAGTCTATATCCTTAATCAAACATCTCCATGAATTCCTCTCTTTTAAGAGAAAAGCATAGATATTATAAATTTGAAAATGAGTATGTCTGATACTAAGGTTTTATGCTAGGTGAATATGATATTATACCAAGTTTAAAAAAATATGAAATCACAGTATCAATCATGTACAACGTCATATGATTAAGAAAACAAAAATATGGTACTACAAAAACTCAACTTTTACAAATATCAAATAGGATTAATGAACAAGCTTGCCTGTATGTTCCCGGGTCCCGTGACCCATCTTCTAGAGAGGGTGGTGACTCGAAGCCGCATTTGTCCACTGCTATGCTGATAACTGTACCAAATTATCTATAGCAAGTTAATAAAAATTCTACTCAAGTTCAAGATGCTCATAACTAATGGCAATTTCAACTGGTTTACATATATACATATTGATTTGGATTATGTATTATCTTTAATATGTCAAATGGTTAAGCTTAAAGGGCAACAAATCTCCTTAATAACAATATGCGACAAATTGGTTCACCGGTTTGAAATTCATTTAAATGCATTTAACATCCAATGCTTTAGATTATCATTATAATAATATAGTTTTTGTAATCATATTTAACACAACAATTATATATAGAACTGAAATAATGGAAAGAAAAAGAGTTTATGGGTCAGCCCAGCCCACCCGTTTTTTATTAGATAAAAAAATAACCCTTTTTCCACCTCAACCAGTCTTTAAAAAATATTAATAAGGACGTACTAAGTCAAAAACTGGAAATAAAACTGATCGTTGGCAGCTTGACCAATAATATCTGGGTTTTCCTTCTTCACTATATCAAATATTAAGCATAATGAAGTAGATTTATCAAGTCCACACATCTTCCATGCAGTAGTACCACCTTGACCGATAGTAGTGTCAGAGCACAGCGGGCCTTTCTGCAAAAAAAAAAACAATAACCAGTCAACAATATGTCAATATTAAATATTTAATTAGCTGATAAACAGCCAAAAGATATCCAAAGCACTATATTAACCTTTTCAAGTGAAGCACATGGACCAAGAATGCCCTGAATTTTGATATCCTTCGAGAAATTTACCTCAAATATACCACTGCATATAGTGAGATGTCAGGAAAAAAAATATTAGCGTCTCCATGGTACCATTTACTAGAAAATTCTATTGAAACTCTAATGCCCTCGTGTTAGAGATGACAAGATTGATTAAACTTAAATAAAGAACACTATGACTATGATAATTTGACTATGAATAAAAACAATTTAGGAGGTTGCAACGTTGCATGAATAAAAACTCGTTTGTCAAAAGCCCACAAGATGCGCGCCTAGGCCCTTAGGCACAGCCCAACGCAACTATGTTGCCTCGGTTCAAAAGACCCATTTTCAGGTGCTTAGGTGCAATTTCAGGCCAAGTTTGGGCAAAATTCTGGCCAAACATCGTCTGAACGGGGCTGGAACATTACACTAGCCCTAAGCAAGTCTGAAATGAAACAATTACACCAGCCCAAAACAAGCCTAAAAGATGTCTACTTGTCTACAACCCCTAAAAATGGTATTTAAATACTACGCGCCTTGCTTAACCCTTGTTTTTTAGTGCCTTGCGAGTTGCGACTAGGCCCAAGGCTTACCCTCTGCATCTTGAGTGTGCCTTATGCCTTTTATAACTACGATTAAAAATAGACTTGGAAGTTGGAACAACTTTCAACCTATTTGAACCGTTCCCCTATTGGCTAAACATTTGATTTGCACGATTTGACCTATATGATATAATTAACAACCCAAATCCAAGTATCCAACCCATTAATAAGTATATGGGTAGACCCACATGTTCTTTGGATTTATAAAAGGTAGTTTATTCATCCAAAAGTTCATGTATGTGTAACTTTACCGAAGCAAAGGTTTCAATAGATATGCAATCACTAAATGAAAAAAAAAATCTATGCTAAAACTATCATGCCATACAAGTTACAGCTTGGCAAGATATTAAATCAAACCTTACTTTGATGATAGACCCAAATCATTGTCACCAGATTGAAAAATACGCAGTAGAGAATCTTTGAAGACCGAATGGCCAAAGCTTTCTGCTAACACAACAAGCCCTCCAGTTTTTTCAACTGCAACTTTAAGCTCAGCTACTCCAACCTAAAATGAACATATCATTAAGTTGACTTAATTACAACTAAACATAGCTTCAAACTACTTCAGACAATTTTCATTTGTGACAAAATGAGATTTTAAGAATACATCACCTGATCAAGAGCACAAGCAAACACATCAAGTACATGTCCTTGATGTACAAGCTGCTTTGCAAGTCCTTCATATAACTTCACTGCTTTGTGAAAAAAAGGAGCAGCATCTTTATCTAAATCCTTGTGAGAACGGATCGGTTCGGATAAAGCTTTTGATACAATCTAAAAACCAAAGTACAAAAGAATTTAGAATACACAACTAACAAAACAATTTTGCAACACAACTGATAACCAACATAAGATTACATGATGTAAGAATGAGTGACTAAAATACTCACAGAACCAGGCCCTTCAGTTGCCGGCCCACCCAAAAACGCCATAATTCGAGCCCCAGAACCAGGAACACATACTCCCAACAAATGAGCAGCCACGGTCAACGCAGTGCCAGTTGACCTTGGAGCCCTTTGATCTGCAGGAACAGGCCATGGATCTTTTTGAAGCTCATCCAATACCTGATACATCATCAAAGATTCAAATCACATTTCAAAACGACATAAAAAAAAAAAAAAAAAATGAAGCTTCAGATGAACATGATCCACATAATCCACATGATCCATACAACCAATTCAACATCACAAATCCAAGGTGACTAACATATCAATCAATGGCATCATATGAAGTTTACACAATGGAGTATATAGAACGATACCGAATTCAGAGCGAATTCACAATCTGCAGCTGGAAGCAAGAACCTATTAATACTCTCTTGCGAAAGCCCATCTCTAACACCTGCAACAACTCCAGTAGCAGGTCTAGGTTTCTTCAAAAAGAACCCCATCTGCTCCAAAACCTGATCTTTCGTAATCTCCTTCGCCCCATTGAACACATAAACCTTCGGAACCCTCCCAAAAAACCCCAATTCATGCACACAAACATACCTCCCAAACGTAATCAAACCCACAAGCGAATTCCCCGGAATCTCCCCAATCACTCTCGAAAGCCCCGATCTCAAGAACCCAATTTCCTCCTCAATCATACAAGTATCCACCACAAAGAAGAACACCTGAGGAATCGTTTGAGACGGGAGCCTCTCATTCTGGGGTTCGTATTCAACCGTCGTGTAGGAAGAAAACAACTCCGCCGGAAGATTATCATCGGAGATCGATTGGTAGTGATGTGGGAAGTGATTCCGGTGGAGACAGAAGGAGCAGATCCAGATTTTGGTGGAGAAATCGACGATGGAAAAAGGGTTGAGCACCGATCGGCAATTGCGGCACCGAAGAGGGGAGTAGGGGAGGATCGGGGTGGATTCCGACAAGGGTTTGATCGGAGTGTAGATTGCGGAGATGGGGATGACGCATTGAGCGGCTTCTTGTTTGGTTCCTGGGAGTACGTTCCATGGCATACGCACAGCGTCTTGGGTCTCTAAATCTTGAAATTCTGTCATGGATGATTATCAATTGATCAATTGATCAATTTGGGGGATCAGTGGGTGTTTTTGATTGTGATTGACAACAGGGGAGTTTGGGTTTCTTGATTTGATTTTGCTCAAGTGAAGCAGAGGATGTGATTACAGGGATGAACAGCAATGAGATAGGTTTGGAGGAATGGCAATTTAAGTCCTTTTAAGTTTGTTTGGTGTTCAAGTGTTTAACTACTTGTGTATATGACATGTTGTAGAAACAGTCGGGTCAGGTATTTGGTTATGTTTCCGCTCTAAGAGTTTTGAATAGATTAAAATACGTGTGTTAAGATACAAACGCTTCTTATTCCACAAGGAAACATATGACTTTCTGGATGTAAATGGTAAACTATATAGATGGAATTTATATGTATATATATAGCACAATGAAGGGTGATTGACATAGATAGCCTTGTTGTACCTCAGTATCGTCTTCAATGGGTCTGCTTTTTCTGGGTAGATATATTTGAGAACACGCCTTTACAAACGATTGTTAATGATTGTTCTGATGGGCGGTTTTGCTAGAATAGACAATCTCATCCAATAAGAAGATTTGTCCTTCCAAGTTAAAGTAACACATTATTCTACTTATCGTATTTGGTTTGGAATTACTACCGCGCGTGACTTCAAGATTCATGATGATACTATTAAGGAACATCTTTATTGGATAATTTTAACTTCTTCTAATCTCGAGCTAAATACACACACCCAAGTTTGTTAATTGAGAATAAGAGATGAAGAAAAGAAACAATAAAAAAGACACCAATTATAAAATTGTTAATTGTTTAATCATTAAGTATTACTTACATTTATTAGTGAACATGTAATGGGTTGACATGAAACACGACCTGGATGCAACAAATATTTAAGTAGGTCCAATGCAACATGTTACAAATAAGTATATGGTATGGGTTAGTGTTAAAGAATTTAACCTAACAACCTGAAACCTATCAACCCATTAACCATCCAACATAACATAATTGACACATGTAATCCCTAAGAAAGTGTACATGTAGAACAAATATAGTCATTTGATTAAAAAGCTTGTGACCTAGCGATATCCAAGTATATAGTAAAGATATTTTTTTCAAATGGTTGAAAGTCAAAGCCTCACGATACATATTGGTGTAAATTTTATGTTTAGAGGTGCGTATTCAATCACAAGCTTGAGATTTAGCAAAATTTCATGTTTTATAAATTAGGGTTTGGTTCAAGCTAGAATCAATGTTTTAAAAACCAAATTGGTTGCTGTACCGAACAGACTACTAATTCATTGGCCAGATTCGTCAAACCCGTCTTAACAACCAAATGATACCATAATTACTTTATAAACATATTAAAAGTACATAAAATAAATGTTATTTTTTAGTTGAAAGTATAACACATAAATAGTTCTGCCAGTAAAAAACACAAATCTAAAATAAAAATATATTGTTATATAACTAGTTTAAAAGAATAAAAAAATAATGTTTATTATAATATTAAATTGCAAAAAAGCTCAAATGAGATACTTGAAAGGAACAAAGTTTAAAGGTTAGAGGAGCGTATTTAAGTCTTGTATCGTAAGTTAAAACTTAAAACACCTAAAATCTTTTAGATAAGTTGGTAAACAAAACAATTCCATGAATAAACATTACACATCAATTGTAACTAAATTTTAAAAGCATTCACATTTGTTCCTTCAATTTTTAAGGAAAATCATAAATCGGATAAAGAAAATATAGGTATAGAAATAAAGAAACTGGTGTGAATGCTCTAAACTTCTCATCTCTATAAATCGGAAGCCAAAAACTTGAGAATCACATGTCAATCAATCCTTTGAAAATGTTGGTAGAATAGCTACTTTCAGTCATGAGAATACTATGAATGCATGTGAAGGTTTGTCAAATCCATTGAACCTTCACAATGATAATGAATGTGTGTGAAGGTCATTAAAAATTAATAACAAGCTTTTTTTTATCTATTGATAAGTTAAAGAGTAAAAGATTATTTTATGTAAGATAACTGTTACAATTAAGTACCTTTAATTCATTTAATAACACATAAGCATAATATATTATAATAATCTTCTCAATCTAAAAGATCTCTACCCCTCAATCGGTTATCACTAGAAGCTGATGATGAACTCAAAGGCGAAGCTGATGATGATGGGTCGAAGAAGATGACTTTGAAGTTGATGATTGGTCGAGCAATCATCAAAGTGACTAGGTTAGATGAAACCAACAATTAGGTTCATTTATTCATCAATTGATGACGATGAACAAGTCCTGCTTAGAATTTTTCAAATATGATATTTATCATTTCGAACTGTAGTTTACATATCTGTAAATTTATGATCCGATTAAAAGCAAAAGAGAAACATGTTGAAGACGATGATGGTGGATGAATTCAAAGGATATGTCTACACAAACTTGTGTTTACATATATGTAAAGACACATTTACATATATGTAAACATAATTTTACATATATGAAATCACGACTTTGGTTAATGATTCTATATTTTCTTTAGATTTTGGGTTTTACATCGTATACATATATAAACTTGTTATTTGCGTGATGCAGTGGAAAACCCTTATAACAAAACAAAAAAAAAAGTTTATTTAGAAGTGATATTAGGCTTGATTACGTAAAAGGAGACGACTTAAAAGTATCTAGCCTTTTTGCTACATAACAATATACTATATAAAGACTCTTAATTTTTGAAAAATTAATTTATCAAGATGCATGCTGTTTTTTAGTTGTAGAAAAATTAATTCATCATCGTGCATGTTTATTAAATTTTAGGGGGGAAAATTACTTCATCGTCGTGAATGCATTTTTTAAATGTAAATAAAGGGAGATCATGGTTTCAAGACTCACTTTGAGCAAAAATACTCAGAGTTGAGCCAAAAGGATTTCTCAGCAATAAGTTGCCTACTGAGAAGATTGGGGGTGTGGTCCCGGATGAGAAACAGATAGGTGGACCCGATTAAAATAACGCATATTCTCTGAAGCAGTATCGTACATTTACCGTTCAAATTAGAAAAATCTTGTTATCATATATAGACGTTATAACTTATAACCCCAGCAAATTGATCTTTCTTTAAAAAAACTATTTTTCAACCAAAACATGCTATGACTTCATTATCTTACATGCTTGAACGTTTTATAAACCTAAACACAATTAACTAACTTTATATGTTAACATATTACATTCTAAAAGTTGAAAAGTGAGTTAATAATAAGGCCCACGCTAATTGAACACCCTGTCAGGTGTTAAACATACGCCCTTTGACTTTTTTCACGGGCCGTGAAGGGCCTCACGGGCCGTATAGGTATCGAAATTTAATTTTCACACCAACATTCACTCACGGGCCGTGTAACACCTAACGGCCCGTAAACGACCAACCCCACGGCCCGTAAACGACCAACCCCACGACCCGTTAACACCATCCATCACGGCCCGTGACTTTCCTCACGGGTCGTAGTAGTCCTTCTGAGAATGTACTTTCCTCGATTTGCGTGCATTTTTAAATTTTATAATTATGTGACG
>BJCO01364252.1:0-16168 GCA_018326465.1 Flaveria floridana
AATTGTTGGCCATCCTTGCAAAAACCCTAATCGTGTATTATTGTTGCAAGATGCTATTGTAAGCTGGTTCTTTCTGAATACATTGAGCTTATTTCATTTCATTCACTATTGTTCATCATTAAAACCTTGTTTGAAAGCTTTTTGGTGTTATTTTGATCTTCTTCTCATAGTGTTTGTTGTGTGTGTTTGGTATTGAACGATTCAAGCATTCTTCTGCACTGAAAACCGATCAAATGGACCAACACTATTTGATCTGATAAGTGTTCTAACTCTCCTAACACTATGAAACTATTGTATTGACCCCTTCACCGGTCCTCCAATTGGTATCAGAGCTTGCCATGCTCTTGATTGTAAGATCTCACCATCTTATATCGTTTCATTTTCACAAAACACTTATTAGCTCAAATGGCAGCTTTCTCATAGGCGGTTATGGAAATCGATTCCATTAAAAAAATCTCCACTTATCACTCTTGATGAATTTGATACTTGGTCCCAACATATGGAAGGGTTCATCAAGTCTCAATAAAGTAGGATGTGGAGATCTGTTATTAAAGGACCTCATATCCCAAGCACCTTTTCAGCCATGGCTGGAGGTGGGATTATTCATAAGGAAATAGCTAATTATATTAAGGAAGATTGGAAGAAAATTGATGTAGATCAGAGGCTTTAAGAAGTGCAAAACTTCTAAGCAGCTAAGCGATGAGCCGAAGCTTATGTATGAGGGGTCTAAGGAAGCCAAAGAAAACAACTAAAGACCACATAAAGCAGTAGTTTGCGAACTTCTCCTGCAAGACAGGTGAAACTATGACTTAACGCTACTTTAGGTATGTTGAGATTTTAGATACTCTCATGGATAGGACATTGTGAGAAAGTTCATGTTCTCTCTTCCTATATAATGGACTCACTACTGTTTGGCCATTAATAGAACTGAAAACCTCTTTACCCTTACTCTCACCGAGTTATGTGGTATCCTTAGTGGCTACCAGATGAAGATGAACATGCAAAATCCATCAAGTAGCTCTTCCAACAATCAACATATTTCAGTCCTCCATGTGGTTAAAAGGGTCAGTAAAGAACCACAACCTCATCTTATCTGCTACTCTGATAGCTCACAAAAGGGTCCTTTCATCACCTTCCTTGAGACACCAAGGTGGAGCTACATCCAAGGAAGCCCATTCTAAGAGACAAGCTTAGTTCAAGCCTTTATGTCTGCTGATTAAAGTTGTGGCAACTTTTTCTTCACTTTTGAAGACTTGGATTGTATTCATCTAGACGACCTGGAGTATATGGAAACAGTCCAGGAAATGGCTCTTCTCACTCATAGAGCAAAGTAGTTCTACAAGAGAAGTGGAATGAAGTTTCACAGCAATGTATCCAGCGGAAAGTCTGGAATGAATAAAAGCGAAGTGAAGTGTTACAATTGTAACCAGATAGGACATTTTACTAGGGAGTTCAAGGCACCAGGGACTAATGGTGGCCAAGCACAACCCTGGCCAAACTACAATAAGGCTGCTCCTGGATCTGAGAAGTCAAGCCAACCAAAACAACAAGATGTTGTTGCTGTTGAAGAAGGAGGCTTTGACTGGAGCTTTTAGGTAGAATATGTTTCTCCTAATCAAGCACTGATGGCTGATCATGAAGAAGCCAAGTTATTAGAATATCTTTATACTTCTGAATGCATTGCTTAAGTAAATATGTATAGGTCTTATAAACTGGAAGTGAGATATGACCTTGAGTCCTTGAATATTTTAACAGCTGATTTTAAAAGAGCTAAAATGAGTATAAACTTAAAATAGAATATTTAGAGAAAAAAATTTCTACTCTTAAGTATGAGCACACAAATTGTAGGACTTAAATAAAAGATCACATTACCAATTTAATTGAATGCTAGGCTGAGCTTGTAATCAGCAAAGCCAAGGCAGAAAAGTGTGTTCTTGAAGAAGAAACCTTCAAGAAAATCATATCTTTATCCGTACATGAAAATATTTTTTTATCAGAACAGGCAGGGATTGGGTTTAAGTGGGATAGCTCCTCCACAGATATTACTATCTGTAAGACCTCCAAGGTGTGAAATTTGCCAAGATGAGCTGCCCCTCATAAACCCTATCCAAGAAAAAGACGAAGATGAACAGGAGAAGGTGAAGGATGGATCTGAAGTGAGTGAAGAAGATCATCTTAAGAAAGGTCATTATTCTCCTGGAGAGAAGAAAGAACCAAAGATGACCAAGTCTGCTAGGAAGAACTTGATCAGGGCAGCCAAAAGAAAATCAAAGAAATCCTAAGAGATCAAGAACACTTTCAACTCCAAGCAAAATCAAGTTGTTTTTATCTCTATAGGATTTGAAATGGTGAAGACTAAAGACTCAATAATGGACTCTAGTACCAGGAGTCCTAGTTCATATCCAAATCATCCAGGTCAAGAAAAGAAGGCTGATCAAATGTGTACCATTGTTGCATAGCCTGAACCATCTAGTTCCAAGAGCAAGCGTTATTCTAAGAAGTCTGCTGCATCATCTATGAAGATAAAGAAGGAAGTGGAAAGAGGCCAAGCTCAACATCCTACCCAAAAGAAGACTCTTAGAAGTATGCCAACTAAATGTATCATGTGTGGTAGTACTTATCACTTTGCTAAGGATTGCATCTACAATCCAAAAAGTACTATCCATATGACCAAGAACAAAACTTTAGATAAGAAGAAGAATAATGTTGTGATATATGAGGTTGACGCAACCAAAACCACACTTAAAATAATTTTGGTGCAACTGTGAAGAACTTCCGAAGACAAAAGCTGCACTTCCAAAGATCAAAGATAGAAGAACTTCCGAAGAGGAATCATGTCTTCTGAAGACATAATCATCTCTCTTCTGAAGTATCAACACTTAACAAGATTTCAAGACAATGACTTCCGAAGCATAAAGTCTTGAAGACCAGCTCAAGTCTCGGAAGAAGTAGATACTTCCGAAGTATTAGTGACTTCGGAAGAACTTTTTCTTCCGAATCCAGTTAACCTTCGGAAGAACCTACTATGAACCAGTGGATATTAGCATGGTCTCTCTGAAAAGCCACTACAACCTCTAATATACTGCATGGCGTTTTCCCACGACCATGTGGTTAACCATACTTTATTCCACTGTTCATTCCTTATCAGTTAGTACAATTACTAACTTTAGTTGGTAAATAAAAAGGTAAGTCATGGACATATCATGACTATCTTATCTACGATAGTATTTTATTCTAGGTACTTTACTACTAAGAATGTAGTATTTGTTTAGTAAGTAAGTTCCCAGCTGGGTATCTTTTGTATAGCCGGCTATAGATAGTAGTATGTATAGTTCTCATTGTAAGCTCATAGGAGCATGCTTGTAAGAGTCTTCAAAAACTTTGAGTTGAGAATTAATATACACAAGTATCTTGAAAAGCATTTCTTGTGTCTTGTTTACTTAGTATATTATTATCAACTCTTAGAAGATTTTGCTTCATCGTTTAAGAGCAACTTAGTGATTTTAAGAGAGAACATTTGTGTTGAGTGACCCGTATCGATCCTGCAATTGGTATCAGAGCTTCCAGGCTCTCGATTGTGAGATCTTACCATCGCAAATCATCTTGACTCTTCACTCATACACTCACCTCACTTAAAATATGGCCATGAACTAGAATTCTCCAAAATTTGAAATAGGAATGATGACTAAAGCTCCTATCATCACCCCTGAAAACTTCAGATCCTGGCGTATGCGTATTGAAGGTTTCATTAAGTATCATGATAGCCAAATGTGGAGACCTATCACTAATGGTCCTTACAAGCCAATGGTGGCATCACCAGGTAGTAAAGGTGCCATGATAGAAAAGGCTGTTAAGGATTACTCAGATGAAGACCGCAAGAAGATGGACATCAATATCAAAGCCATGAATGTACAGCTTATAGCCCTACCAAACTCCGTCATGGTAGGCTTTAAGCATTGCAAGATATCCAAAGAACTCTTTGATGCTTTGACTCAGATGTACTCTAGTTCTAATGACTCATAGAAAGATTCCATGAAGCAGTAGTTGAAAACTTTACCTATATTACTAGAGAAACTCTTAGCCAACAATATTTCAAGTACATTGATCTTATCTCATCACTTTAGTCAGTTAGAGTATCTCTTGAGAAAAGAGATCTATCAAAGAAGTTCATGAGTGCACTTCCTTAAGAGTGAACTTTCTACTGTGTCTCTATCAAGAGAACAGAGAATTTGAATACTCTCACAATTACTGAACTATTCGGCATTCTTGATGGATACCGTGTAGAGATAGAGACTCAGAAAATCCATCAGATAAATAGAATCTTTGGTCCTTCCACTAGCAATGCTTTAATTGTTGCTGAAGGATCAAGAAACCCCTAGTCTCAACAGTTTTTGACTTACTCCTAGCAGCAACCATGTTCTTCTGGGCCATACATTACTTTTCCTGAGACACCAAGGTCTCAACATGCTCAATCAAGTGCCTTCCTAGACAATTGTGCCTTTGTTTCAGGAAATGAACATTCTAGTGACTTTCAATTATGCTTTGACGATCTAGAATGCTTCAGCCTAGATGATGTTGAATACATGGACATCGTCCAACAAACGGCTTTGCTGACTTATACAGGGAATAAGTTCTCTAAAAGAACTGGAAGGCAGTTCCCTCAAAACCCAACCAACAGCAAATTCGGGTTTGACAAAAGCAAGGCCAAGTACTACAACTTCAATCAACTTGGTCATTTTTCTAGGGAATGCAAAGCTCCAAATCCAACCCAGTAGCCACTCAAGCATCCATAAATTCCACCACACATAAAGCTACTTCAACTAAATAACAAACTGCTACTGTTGCTCAAGAAGTTGACTAGAGCTTCATGGTGCAAGAAGTGACTCCTACTCAAGCACTTATGGCTAGAACTGATGACAGCAAGGCATATGAAAATCTTTGCACTCCAGCTTGTATTGCTAAAGTCAAACTTTATCAGGACTATAACATGGAAATCAAATCTGACATTGAGTTCTTAAACATCTTAAAATCTAATTTTAAAAGGGCGGAATCTGACTATAAAATGAAAATTGAAGAGTTAGAAAGAACTGTGTCCTCTTTAAAGCATGAACAATCAAATTATAGGACTCAAATCAAAGATTTAGTTTCCAAGTTAACTGAGGCTTAAGCCTAGCTAGTCATAGCTAAGGCTAAAGCAAAGAAGTATGCTATTGAAGAGCATAACGTCCAAACCATTCTTGCATCATCCTCCCACTCAAAATTATGTTATCAAAACAAAGGTGGGCTGGGAACCAATGAAATTTTTCCACCATATTCTTATGAGTCTATCAGACAACCAAGATGTGGTACTGAAGAGCAAGAGGTTCCATCTGCTGACCCCCTATCTTATGAGAAGAAGAATGAGGCAAGTATGGAGACCATTACAGGGAAGGACCAGGTAGATAAATCGATCCTCACCTATAATGAACAACCCTTGACCATAAAATCCAGAAGAAACAAAGCCAAGGCAACCAGGAAAACTGTCAAGAAAGTAGCCGAGTCCAAGCTGAAGATAGACTCAAAGCAAAAGGGTATGTTTATCTCAGCTGGATTCTAGGTAGTTGGAAGATCTGATCCAGGAAAGGAATGTAGTACCAGCACTCCTATCCAACTGAAGGATCAGAAACTAAAGGGGAAGACCATTGAGAAATGCAAGAAACAACAGTCATCACACCCCATGAAGAATAACACTAAATGCATAATGTGTGATCTGTATAACCACATGGCTAAGGATTGTTACTACAATCCTACAAGCACACATTACGCAAATAATGTTAAGAAGGAAGAAGTCAAGGAAGGTTTCACATTTGGACCTTATCACATGGTTCAAATGTTAAGAAAAGGAAAACTTACTTCCTAAGCCGAATTGTTTTCGGAAGAAACTCATTCTTCCGAAAGGAAAATAGCTTCGTAAGACAAGTCAAAGAAAATTCCAAAGAATAAGAGAATTTCTTTAAAATCTTCTGAAAAGAAGACTGCTACGAAAGAAAAGGTTGTGAAAGATTCTTCCAAGAAGAAAGAAGCATCGGAAGAAAGCTATGCTGCTCAAGCTTCATCAAGCTCATCTTCGCTGGTCAACCAAAGGATGGAATGGAAAATAAGAGAAGATGTTGCAGCCCAAAACTCTTCTTCCAAACCACAATTGAACCACCATGTCTACATTTTGGTTCAATTATGTCATCCACATTGGAAGAACCCAAGACCAACAAGGCTTGTGTTTCCAATAGCAACTAACTTTCTCACCTTATGTGCATTGACATCCACATGACAAAAATGGAAATGTATGGATTGTGGACAATGGATGCTCCATTCACATGATAGGGAACAGATCTCTTCTTTAATAATTTCAACATTTTGATGGAGGATCTATTTAGTTTTGAGGTGAAATCGGAGGATACATTTCTAGAAGAGGTAGTGTATCCAATGGTAAGTTAAAAATTGATAAAGTAAACTTTGTCAAACTGCTTGAACACAATCTATTAAGTGTTTCTCAATTCTATGATCAAAAGCACCAAATGCTTTTCACAGAACATGAGTGCATTATCCTCAAACCCGGGATAACAATTCCTTAGGAATTGGAGCTTCTTAGATCTCCTAGGAGAGGGGATATGTACAAGCTTGATATGAAAAATGCTTCCCTATTGGGTGAAGTATCATGCTTTCTTTCCAAAGCTAATGGTCATGAGTCAACTCTATGGCATAAAAGAATGTGTCATGTTAATTTTAAAGCCATAAATAATTTGGTTAAAATTAACTTGGTACATGGTGTGCCTAAAAAGGAATTTCTCTGCAAGGACAGCTGTGTTGCTTGTTTAAAGGGAAAGCAACACAGAGTTCCTCATAAATCCAAATAAGTTAACTCTATCACCACTCCATTACACTTATTGTACATGGATCTATTTGATCCCACAGTATAATGAGCATTGGAAGGAAATCATACTGCCTTGTGATTGTTGATGATCTTACTAGATATACATGGGTATTCTTTTTAAGAAGTAAAGATGAAATAACTAAAACTTTAAAGTATTTCATTTTTAAAATAGAAAATCAAATAGATCATAAGGTTAAAATAATCAGACGTGGTCAAGGGATTGAGTTTAAGAACGAAGTTCTTGAATCATTCTGTAACTCAAAAGGGATTACCAGACAATACACCACCCCAAGAACTCCTTAACAAAAAGGTGTTGCTGAGAGGAGAAATAGGACACTTATTGAGGCTGATAGAACTATGTTGGCTTATTCAAAGCTTCCTTTAACATTCTGGGCAGAGGCAGTCAAGTACTGCATGCTATGTGCGGAACAGAGTTCTTATAGTAAAGCCCCATGGAAAAACCCCTTATGAGCTATGGAACAAGAGACCACCATTCATTGGGTTTCTTAGGTCCTTTGGCAGCAGGTGTACCATACTTAACACAAAGGACAATTTAGCAAAATTTGCTCAAGATTTGGATGATGCTATCATTGTTGGATATTGTTCAAGCTCCAAATCTTATAGAGTATACAACATTAAGAATCAACAATTTAAGGAATCATCCAATATTGTTGTTAACGAGCATACTCCTTATGTTAAGGGGAATGGCCCTGATCATATCTTTAATTTAGAATTGTTCCCAAACTATTGTAAACCTTCTTATGAGAATGTTACTTAGATGATGATCAACTATTTGAGCTACCCAGACTTCTTCCAAGTTCTTCAAGAATTTCTGAAGCTCAATCTCCCATCAAAATAACAAGTGGAGCTTCAACTAGTTGTCAACAAAATGAGCCTCAAAACACATTGCGTGACAACTCAAACACTGCACAACACCAAGCTGATGGAAGTAGCAATCAGGAAGAACATGCAAGTGTTAAGGCTATTCCAGATCAAACGGCTAATGATGTGGTCTCTTCTTCATTCAATCAGTCCTCATTGAATGAATATGAAACCCCAGCTGATCCAAATGTTCATAAACTTGAGCAAAACTTTTCAAATCTATATCTCTCTATGCAAATGGATGTGATCCTTAGACTCAAGATTCACAACACCCACCCAGCTGAAAGCATCATCGAAGATGTTTCTAAGGGTGTGAGAACAAGAAGACAAAATCATAATGGAAATGTCTGCTTGTACTCATTCTTCCTCTCACAGATGGAACCAAGAAAGGTAGAAGAATCTTTGAAGGATAGTAGTTGGATTGAATCAATGCAAGAGGAATTGCTTCAATTCAAAAGACAAAAGGTTTGGAACCTATGTCAATTACTACCTGGTCAAGTACCCATTGGCACAAAGTAGGTATTGAGAAACAAAAAGGATGACAGAGGCTTGATTATCAAGAACATGGCAAGACTATCTTTGCACCTGTTGCAAGACTTGAGGTAGTTAGGATCTTTCTTGCCTGTGCAACATTCAAGACCTTTACAGTCTACCAGCTTGATGTCAAGTGTGCCTTTCTTTATGGGGATATAGACAGAGAATTTCATATGTGCCGACCTTCAGGATTTGAAGACCACAGCATCCCAACTACATGTGCAAATCGGACAAAGCTCTTTATGGGTTGCACCAAGCACCTAGGTTGTGGTATGAGACCTTGTCTCAGTTTCTCCTGAAGAATGGTTACACCAGAGGTACCATTGACAAGACAATATTCACAAGGAAGACTAGAAAAGACATTTTGCTTGTACAAGTCTATGTTGATGATATCATATTTTGTTCTTTAAATGACCAAATGTGTAAGGACTTTGAAAGCATTATGAAGAAGAAGTTTGAAATTAGTTCCATTGGAAATATGGACTTTTTCCTTGGAATTTAGGTGAAGCAGATGAAAGATGGCTTATTAATCAATCAATCTAAATATGTCAATTACATTTTAGAAAGATTTGACATGAAGGATTATAAGCCAGCAAAGACACCTACAACCAGAAATCACAATATTTGTCCTGACTCCAAGGGGGAGGATACTGATAAACATATTTAGAGGGTAATTATTGGATCTCTGATGTATCTCACAGCAAGTAGACCTGATATTATGTTTGCAACCTGCATTTGTGCAAGATATCAGGCTACTCCAAAGGTGTCTCAGCTAGTTGCTGCCAAGAGGATCCTAAGATACCTCAAAGGAGCTCCCAAGTTGGGTCTCTAGTATCCTAGGAATCAATACTTTAACCTCTATGGCTACATTGATAGTGACTATGGTGGCTGCAACATCAACAAGACATCAATATAAGGAGGATGTTAATTTCTTGGTGGAAGGATAATCTCTTGGCAATGCAAGAAGTAATCTTGTGTTTCAACATCAACTGCTGAGGCTGAATACATTGCTGCTGCTAGTTGCTATGCTCAGCTGCTGTGGATTCAAAATTAGATGTTGGATTATGCCATCAATTTCATGGAGACTCCTATTCATATTGACAATAAGAGTGCCATCTCTATTATAGAAAATCCGGTCAAGCACTCAAAGACAAAGCACATTGACATCAGGTGTCATTTTATCAGAGATATTTATGAGAAAAAATCTGATCAAATTAGTCAAAGTTGACTCAAATAACAATATGTTGATCTGTTCACAAAGGCATTTGATGAACAAAGATTCAAATATATGATTACAACTATTTTGATGATAAACATTGACTAACTTGTCTACTTGTCTCATATAAAAAACCTTTTAATATGTGTTCTGTCTGTGTCAATCAATCTAAGTCCAGTTACAAAAGGTCTTTCTTTGAAAATCTATTAAGTATGAATTCTTTGGAAAAGAAACTTTCCCTCAGAAGATATCCTTGTTTATCTTCGAAAGGTCACTTTTATAAAAAACTTGTAATATCTTTGGAATGGTTTTAAGCTTCGGAAGCACATTCAAAGTGCTATCAAATCCATTTCCAAATTGATAAAACCTTTTATTTGGAAGACCTTTTTACTCTTGGAAGTAAGACTATTTTACCTTCAGAAGTAAGTTTCACTTTGGAAGATATTACACTCGAAAGACTCATACTCTCGGAAGAAAAACTTTACTGTGTAATGTAAATCTTTGGGCCCCACTCTATAAAAGGTAAAGATTTTCTTAATGATGTTAGAATTTTTAAATGACTTATCCTTACCGCCCCTTTAACATCATACCCCAAACTGTCATTTCACCTTATCCATCTTCTATTTTACCATATTTAAATACTTCTGTCCTCTCTCATTAATCTTTTTTACCTATTTGCAAGCCCTAACTGTTCTTCATCTTCACTGTCACTCTCTCAAACTCACCACTACTCTTCCCAATCTCTGTCAACAATAGCTCTAAACCCTCAGCATAATCAAGTCGTGATCCTTGACTCTTCAAAGGATGCGGACTTCTCTGAAATTCATCCAATTTTTGCTTCAGTCCACCTACTACACACCCCTCACTGTTAATCCCACTATATACTCCCACCATATTGCCTAATTTTGGGATAATGGCCAAAATGAGACCCTGAATGGAGTTAGGGTTATCAGGTCAAGAATCTATGGCCAAGAGTTAGTCATATCTAAACAAACCATCAGGGAGTACTTAGAGCTTCATGATGAAGGTTCTCCTATGGAATTCCCCAAATCTGACTTGGAAGACACCTATACCCAAATGGGCTATGGTGATGATGTGAGTAGATCAACGGTCTACAAATTTAACTTCTCCTACAACTGGAAGTTCTTGTTTCATATTGTTTTCATTGTCTATCAAATAAATCAGGGGGATGGGATCAAATTCCCTATGACTTAGGATGCCTAGTTCACGGGTTGGTAAAAGACCTCCCGTTCAACTACTCTAGGTTTGTGCTGAATAACCTCAGGGGAAATCTTTAAAGGGAGACATTCTACATGTATCCCAGGTTTATTCAGCATATAATTAACTGTGAGCTGGCTCAAAAGAAGCTTGTCTTTGTAGCTACTCTTTCTATCCCTCCCATAATGCCGACCATCTTGAAAGTTCTAAAGAGGGTGTCCACCAACTTCACCGGAAGACATACTGCATTTTCTTCCATGTATGATCGAGCAAATGGCTCCTGGTGACATCCCTGTAAACCCCATAGGTGATGAACCCACACCAGCACTAACCACTTCAGCGGCAACTCTTCTTCCTCGTACTATCAAACATACATACTAGAGACATCCCAAGCGAATACTTTTTCAATCTTCTCTAATTGAACAAGCACCTCCTGTTCAAAATAAAAAGAATAGTGTACGAATGGGCTCCTACTCAGTCTGAGGTCCAACCATCCTTCACCATTGACCTCATGTTGATACACTATGTTCCTAGTTTATGTACTTAAATGTAAAAGTCTTTCATTTCTTACACATATGTAATACAAGTGCTTAATGAAATATGATATGCGTTTTGATTTTTATTTGTATTTGATTATATCATATTCTTATTGTATTTACTATTACTCATATGTATGAACATTATATATAGGTTTGAGGTTGTTGTACATAAATATGAGTCAATAATGATTCAGAAATGTGTTCAACTTAATCGGGTGGTTATTCATGCTAGTGGACCATACTTATGGACCATACGCACGAATGAACCATACTTATGGACTAGTCGCACGACTGAACTAGGAGACTGGATCAGTCGTATGACTGAGACATAAGATTGACTCAGTCGCACGACTGAACTAGGAGACTGGATCAGTCGTATGACTGAGACATAAGATTGACTCAGTCGCACGACTGAACCTTCAGTCGTGCATATGAGTCAAACGCATGAGTCAGTCGCACGACTAAACCATGCTAATGGCTCAGTCGTACGAATGGATACTGAAAACCTATAAATACCACATAATTCATGGAAAAACATAACACTTCGCATACTATCATACCCAAGCCGTCCACAGCATCCCAGTTTGTCCATCCAACTTCATAGTTCGTTCCTGATTGATTCCAACTCGTTCTTAATGTTTTGTTTAATTGTTAGATCGATCAGGTTGTCATTCTCACTGATTGGATCGCTAATCAAATAGAATTCCACGCTATTTGATCTGGTCTCATGCTGAATCCGTTAGTACTCCATACGAAAACGGTCCTAACAAGTGGTATCAGAGTGTTGGCTCGTGATTTTGCATGGATTCGATTAGTTTTGGTGTTAAAATTAACGTTTTAATCAAAAGATTCCCTTTTTTATTCAAAACATGTTTTTAACGAGTGCATGAGTTAAAGTTTTGACTTTTCATCTTACGGCAGATTAAGGTTCCTAAAAAATTTGTTTTTTGTGTCAAAGTGTTCAAAATTCGACTTTTTGCAAACACAGCAGCCTCAGTCGCATGATTGGATCAATCTTACGACTGAATCCCATTCGCATATTTCAATCGCACAACTAGACTCAGTCGCATCGCTCATTCGCACGCTTAAGCTATTCCAGTCGGTTGACCTCAATCGTCCTTATCATTCGCACGACTGAATCCAATCGCATGATTGAGTTCATTCACATCCTTCAATCGTACGATTGACCCAGTCGCCTTGCTCAATCGCATGATTGAATCTGTCTTGTCTTAATCTTGTCAAGTTTTAAGCCATGGAAGACCAGTATGCTTCGTTCACTGCCGGCAAAGACTCGCACATCCAGAATCTTCTTCTTCTGGAAAATGAGATAGGGAGTCATAAGAAACCGCCAAAGTTGTTGACATTGGATGAGTACCCACAGTGATAGCAGCGGTTTGAGATATACTTGAATGGTGTAGACCCTAATCTATGGACATCTATTAAGACTGGCTATACTGTACCAGTCAGCGCAAATAGGGTGAAGTTGACTCTGGGGGTATGAACGAAGCTCAGAAGGTTCTTTATAATGCTAAAAAGAAAGCGTATGCACTGTTGACTCAGTCGATACCTAAGGATATATTCCATCAATTCTCGGAGAACAAGCAGTCGAAAAAGTTATGGGAAGCGTTAGAAAAGAGATACGATGGTATTGCAACCTTGAAGGCGCTGAAGGCTAAAGCTCTCAAAAAGGAATTTGATAATTTATCTTTAATAGGGAATGATAGCTTAGATGACTTTATTGATCGATTTAATAATTTGATGAGTGAGCTGGATACTCATGGTGTGACTACATCTATGGAAGACAAAGTTTCAAGTTTTGCTGATGGTCTGCTGGACAAATGAGATCCATTTGTGTCTAATCTGAGACAGAATAACACTCTTTCAACTTTAGACATAAATGATTTCATCTTCAAGTTAAGAGAGGAGGAACTACGATTGAAATACAAGTCTAAGAAAGGATCCTACGCTCAGAATCCTTCACCGTACAATTCTGTTCCTACTCCAGCTTCATCAGGTGCACCGCTACACACGACGTTTGTGTCAAATTCATCTGCTCCTTCCCAAAGCAGTTCCTCGGGAAGCGAACCGTCAGGTTCATCTAGAACCCAATACATTGTCCCTGATTCCAACCCAACTAAGTTGAAGACCGAGAATCTCGGAAATGTGACTGTGGAAGTTGCCAAAGAGCACATGGATCTTCTTGCTGCAGAGATTCATTCTTATGATGGATTAGTCGCTGGTAAGATCGGAAATTGTCATCTCGCTGACGAGGACTACGAGCAGGTGGATGAGACTGAGTTGGATCGTATGATATAATATGGGCTTTGGCAAGTCCTGTCAAGAAGGACAAAAAGTTTGTTAAGAAGACGGGGAAAAACTTGGTTGCTACTAAAGACACTATGTTTGGGTTTGATAAAACAAAGGTCACATGCTTCAAGTGTGGAGAAAAGGGGCATTTCAAACGTGAATGCATAAAGCCGAAGAAGACTGGTAACGGCAACCCTTTTTCCTCAATCAACCGTCAAGACAAAGAGAAGATTAGGGCATCATCAGGTAAAGAGTCGAAAGCTATGGTCGCTCGGGGTGATGAAGGACAAGACTGGTCCTTCCGATTTGTATCTGACGGAGAATCAAATGTCGCATTAGTTGATGATTTGGATGATGGATCTGCGAGTACGGGAGACATCATAGCTGAGCATGCACGTTCAGAGATTAAAGAAGCTATGGATGTTGTAGATCATCTTGTTGAAGAAGAATTGAGTGCTGCAAACTCAGAATCTCCAGTTATTGAAGAGTCGGAATCTGCATTTATGGCTGATTCGTCTAGTTCTGCACAGGTATACTCTAAAGATGAATTGTTTGATAAACATGCTTGTGATGAAACTGACAAATTTAGAGAAAGCATTGATTTAAAATTTTATAGGTTATTAGAACATAATGATAATCTGGTAAATGATTTAAAACTCTGCACTGAAGCAAACTGTGTTTTAAAACAAAATGAGTGTAGTTTTAAAGAAAAGATAGAACTGCTAGGGAAACAACTAAAAGAAACCAAGGTTGTTGCCCTAAATCAATCAAATGACATTAGGTTCTATTTAACTACTATAGAGGAAGCTAAACCGGAAAAAGCAGTTTTGCAAGTCGAGGTTGAGTCTTTAAATCAAAAACTGCATAGTTTAGCTAGTTCCTCTCACATAGTTCAGAACTTAGTGAAAGAACGTAACATTGGGGAAGGTCTGGGATATAAAGTAACGCCACCTTCACAAGCAATCCTTTTAAATAATAAATATAGACCAATAAATAATAACCCAGTTAAGGATTATGTGGTGACTACTCCTCTGGTCAGTGATCCAAAGTCCATAGGTAAACCTGTGTAGTCTATCACTGAACAGAAGGCTACTACTTCGAGATTGAAAGACAAGGTGCTTATAGAGGATTTGTGCGATAAAGTTGAAAAGGATAATGTTGGGTCGGGTTCACAAACATCTACTTCAGAACCTAAAAATTCTAAACCAACAAACCCTAAACGTGTTAATCATCAAAATCCTGATAAAATGAAAGAAAAAGGTGTTCAAAATGTCGAAACAATTAAATTTGTTAAAGAAGGTGAAGCATCTAAGAAGGATGAGAAACAGACCAGCTCCCGACCGTACTCAACTCCTCACAGAAGTTCTCCCCAACCTGTCGAAGGGAGATTCTGCTATGGTTATGGAAAACGAGGACATATTTCTCCAAATTGTCCTCATTATTATACACCTAAAAGAAAATATGAACTTTTTGATGAAAAAGAAAGGTTTTTCAAAAATAGATCTAATACTCCTCCAAGAAACCAAAGGCAACACAGACAAGCTCAAAACGAAGCTGTGTTACCTAAGGTTAAACCTAGGAATATTAGTGAACCAAAAGTTCAAACCATAAGCCAGTCTTCTGTTTACCACAAACAGGCCTTGCACAAAACTAGTTTATGGAAAGAAAAATCAACTAATGTGTCTAATAGTGAGGACAAGAAGAAGTAAGATGTGTCCGTGTCCTCCGAAGGTCAGTGGGTTAAGTTCATGATATGTGATATCTCTGGGAAACCCAAGCCCGTAAAGGCTTGGGTCCTCAACCTGAACTAATCATTTCCATTCTTTGTGCAGGTTGTCCACTACAGCGCTATCACTAATACCTGGATTATTGATATTAGGGCTTCAAGGCACATGATCAGGAATTCGTCCCTCCTTTTCAACGTTAAGCAAATTAAAGGGGGGCATCTATTTTTTACAGGAAACAAAGGAGGATATATCACCATTCAACGTGAAGTGGGAAACAAGAAGGTAAAGTTCAACAAGGTAAACTACATTCAGCAATTACAAAACAACTTGCTTTCTATTTCCCAAATTTGTGATAAGGGCTTTAAGGTCGTGTTTGACAATAAGAAGTGTTACATACTTAATAAGGGGTATGTTATCCAGGAGGAGCAAGTTCTAATGTCGGCCTCAAGATATAACGACCTGTATGTCCTGGACCTTTCAAAAGCCTCCACAACTGAGTCTACTGCTCAGTGTTTCTTATCAAAAGCAACTGAGAGGGATTCAGTTTCCTGGCATAGGAGAATGGGACACATCAATCCCAGGAAGATTAATCATCTGGTACAGAATGATCTGGTGGACGGAGTTACTGTCAAAAACTTCCAGCTCCCAGATTTCTGCGTAACATGCAAGAAAGGGAAACAGACAAAGAAGTCTCATGAATCAAAGAAAGTTCATTCTATCAAAATTCCTCTTGAGCTTCTACATATGGATCTGTTTGGCCCTGTCAGCACAAAGAGCATTGCTGGAGATTGGTACTGCTTTGTGGTGACTGATGATTACTCAAGATTCTCTTGGG
>BJCO01364253.1:0-16774 GCA_018326465.1 Flaveria floridana
AAAAACGGGGTGTTAAACCATAAATTAGTACGTAGGATATACAAATATAGTTAAGTTTTATATATAACTATAAAATATATGTATAAATCATATGTAAATTACTTATATTTAATTACATATATAAATATAATTAAAATATAGTTAAATCCGGTTCATCCGGTCCGACCACCAAACCAGTAAGACGTCCGATTCGACGTCCGATCTTGTTCTGAAAACCCAGATTTTTATTCCCTAATATCTCACCATTTCAAAAGTTGGTTATCCTTATTAGTTATTACCTGCTTTGCCCCAAGGTGGTTTGACTTTTGACAGTCTCCTCAGAAGTTTGACCTAAACCTATGTTCTTTTTTGTCCTTATCAAAGTAGATACCAAGAAGAGAAAGAAAATAGAAGGAATAGAAATAACAGAAACAACTCTAAAAGAATGTAACGGGGTAGAAAAAGCTTATTTTGTTTCAAATTTCAAGGTTTCACATCATATTTTTGTACTTTCTATATTAAATGAATACTTTTAAATTCACCCGGTAAGGTTGAGTTGTAGTAACGTCAGCGGCATTGACATTTAGCCAGGGAGTGCCCAGAAAAACCAAGGTCGGTCTGAAAAATTGTAGGGCAATACATGATAGATGATCACAAGAATTTGATGATAATGCTTAAAGCGGCTGCGTCAACGAATTTGTGAATTTGACATGCATTTTTGGGACTTCCGGAGCTAACAACGATATCAACATCAAGACGGATCGCATTTGTTCAATGATGTTATTAGTGGAACCATCCTGAAGTGTCCGTTTTATGGTAAACGGTGTAGGATATAAATTTGGCTACTATATAGTCGATGTGATTTGTCCAAATTGGGCAACGATAAGTAAGACGTTGCCGTTTCCACCGGAAAACCATCTAAAAGAAAAAGATTAGAATGAGCACAAGAAGTAGCCAAAAGGACATTGAAGGAGCGTCTGGGGTCTTAAACGTTTAATGAAAAATACTTCAACAACCCGAAAAACAACTACATCCATGAAGAATCGGAAAAGTCATGTACGCGTGTATTATTTTACACAATATGATCTTAAAAAGTGAAGGTGTGACAATATCTTCGGATTACATTGAAGATTTTCTAGACAATGAACAGGTAGAACATGATATAATTTTAATTATATGATCACAAGCAACCCATGATAAACTTCGAGCTGATCGTAACGAGCATTTGGAGCATTTGTATCAAACGAACCAAACAAACCATTAGCATTTTTTAGAAGTATTTTTATTTTTCAATATGTTAATTTATTTTTAATTATGTACAATAATATAAGTTGTAAAACACAATGATAATTTTTTTAAAAAAATGATGAAATAACACTGTTGTATGCTTTTAGTATATAAACTAGTTGAAATGCCCACGTGTTGCGACAGTACGGCTGTTGCACGATTTATTGAGAATTTGATTTTAGTCAGTATAGAGTCGGTATGTTATGACGTAAATTAAAAAATCAAAATATAATTATTGAAGAAATTAAATGATAGAAAACAATTACGTATACTGTAAAAGTTTTTAAAACAAGTATATTATCCGAACAATATTAGTGAAAGCATGGGTGGTATTTGCGGTCGGAAATGACTTATTAACTAGATTTTAGGGGGGTTCGTTTATGAATGTAGATTAGAGTTTTATAATTATCAAAGCTAGCTTTCAGTGGTGATTTGCATACCCCGGAGAAAATTAATGGAGAAATTGTCAGCATAAATTACCTTCTTGATTATTATTGAGCTGTTAACAACCGTTAAGGGAAAGGGGAAATGGATTAGTACTCAATCGTAATAAATGAACGGTATTGAAAGTAAATGTTGGTTTTGTTTGGCCATGTGTATATGCTTAAGCATTTGTATTATAAGAATTATATGTTATACTTTATTGTAAGGGCATAAATGGAACAAAATGGTTAATTTTTTAAAATTTAAGCATGACTTTTTATATGGGTGTCTTAATCCATAAGTAAAATTATCATTATATCATCATTTTACTTTTTATAAAAAATATAGATAAATATTAAAATTATTAAACTCACAATATGCCCCCTTGAAAAATATTAGTACTATAGTTATTATAAATACGAAGATATATATAAGTTATATACTTATATATTTAAATAAAATAATACTTAATTTAAATATTATTTAGTTACAAAAATATAATTAGTAATTATCAATTTATAGTATCACAAAAAGAAAATTAATGAAATGAATTAAATAATATCATATTATTAAATAATATATTAATAATGTTTATTAAATACATAAAATAGACAAGGGAAAAATTATCAAGGTATATAAAATTTAATGTATAAATTTACCATATTAATCATAAAGTGTCTTAAAATTTTAATCAATTTCTTATTCTACTTCTTTTAAATGTATTGCACTTCTTTTAAATGTATTGCACTTCTTTGTATACGTTGATTCAAAACTTGTAAGCTTGACAAAATTATATATCTATTCGAAGAGATATATTATATAGTAGTATAGATATAAGTATTTAAATAAGATGATACTTAATTTAAATAGTATTTAGTTATAAAAATATGATTAGTACTATAAAATTTAATGTCAATTTATATTATTATAAATAAAATAAAATTTAATAAACTGAATTAAATGATATTATAGTATTAAATAATGTATTAATAATGTGTATTAAATAATACAATAATTAGAAGAAGTTAATTAAGTGGGGGCAACAGTGAACTATTGTATAAAGCACTTACAATCTATGCTTAATATGTTGTATACGTGTCTTACAATTTGAATTAAATTATCATCTTATCATTATAATATGTATTATATAGTAGTATTGTAACACCCGGTCCCTCATACCACCAATATTGTCCGCTTTGCCTACGAGGAGCTCACGGATTTACTTTTGGTTGTCCCGGTGAAAACATCCCAGGGAGGTCACCCATCCCTGGATTGCTGCCATCTGAGCACGCTTAACTGCGAAGTTCTCCTCTCATCCACAGCCAATACGCCCAAAATGCGTTGATGATATTAGAGACCGGACATTTCTTATGAACCAGGAATCTCTCCTGTCCACGACTGATGTGGGATAAATGTAGGGTGTCACAATCACCCCCCTTTGGACTCATCGTCCTCGATGAGCCTGAGAAGTCACCATCCTTGGTGAGGTTTTTCCACATCCCGGATGACACAGGAGTGGCTCTGATAGCATTCTGTAACACCCCGCCCCTCATACCACCAATATTGTCTGCTTTGCCCACGAGGAGCTCACGGATTTGCTTTTGATTGCCCGGGTGAAAACTTCCCAAGGAGTTCACCCATCCCTGGATTGCTGCCACCTGTGCACGCTTAACTGTGGAGTTCTCCTCTCACCCACAGCCAATACGCCCAAAACGCGTTGATGATATTAGAGACCAGACATTTCTTATGAACCAGAAATCTATACTGTACATGACCGATGTGGGATAAATATAGGGTGTCACAAGTATAGATTACAATGATACTCAACAACGAATTTATTAATACACCAAAATAATAAAAAAATAACACGAAACGCTATATAGCATAAAAGTCAATGAGAATATTAGATACAATCATCCGGGCTTGATTACCAAAATACTCTTATCTTTCAAAGAAAAAAAAAGCACACATGTTAGGCCAATAATGCTTTCTATGTTTGATAATTATATAAATCATGTATATAACCACACAACTTATGTTTATAATTACAGGTATAATAACCACACAAGTTATGTTTATGATTATACATAACAATAATGACACAACTTATATTGCAGATCAAACGAGTTATACGATAATTAAGTAAATTGTAACTATAATTACACATGATAAGTTTACTATTACACGAAAATATAATCAAAAATTACATTTCACAAAATTATAGAAAGTCTTATGCACGATACAAAATTATAGAAAGTCTTATGCACGATACAAAATTATAAATGCGTATAATCTTTTATTTTTATGATTTTCTTTAATTAAAATAAGAATGTATTAATATAAATAAATATTTTTATTAACAAATAGTTTGTTAGTGGATTTCATTTTCTTTCTGTTTTCATCTCCCAATATTTCCCCATTTCCAAAAGTTGGTTTTTCTCCTTACCTGTTTTGCTCCTAGATAGTTTGACTTTTAAGTGCATTCCAAAATTTCAGCATAAAACTATGCTCTTTTTTGTCCTGATCACGTTAGATCCCCAAAAGAGTTGAAAAAGATACAAAGAATGGAAACTACTAGAACAAAGAAATCGAGTAGGGTCGGCCTTTGGTTCTAATTTCAAGATTCAAAAAGACTATTTTTTAGGCATTATTGGTAAATGAGTTTTCATGTTTTATAATGTAGTTAAAAATACTTGGAAATTATTTGTGAATCTCATTTGTGTTTACATATCATTGCAAATGAATTATAATGTAAAATTTTCACTTGATTTTATCTTTTATTTTTTAACATCAAATCTATATAGAGTATTTATTTACTTTATAATGTGTGCTTATCACTTTATTTTTTTAAGGCAGAGTGTGTTTGTGTATTTCATGATATTTCTAATGACGTGTTTGATACCTGACAATGTGAAAACATGAAATTATTCTTGTATATAAGACTACATAAATAAAATTTTGTATGACACTAGATAACATTACATTATGGATTTCTTGTCTCTACTATTTTACTCATCGCAAATTTCATGATTTTTTTTGGATGCTTTAACGTATAAAATATTATAGTATAAGGTTGACATTTAAAAATAATGTTGATGATGAATTGTTTCTAAACTATAAATTTCAGTCCACACGATACAGTAAAAAACCTGTATATCACAAAAGAAAAGTAACAGACTTATAGCAGTATTAGATTTAAGTTCAACGTGCATTTGTGTAACTAAAAATAATGTCGTAACATGCCTTAAAAAAGCTCAGCATGTGTTTGGCAAATATGCCATTCTATTAGCCCTCGAAAGATAGTAAGGGCTCTATTTTTTAATGTAGCTATCGTGCAAATCTTAAAACTAGAAAAGTAAATAATAACATCAACTTTAAACAAATTAATAAAGAAATAACTAATATAAAAATAAAGATGTCAAAAACCACCTAAGTGGGAGCTGTAACATCCAACCACTCATACAACTAATATTGTCCGCTTTGCTCACGAGTAGTTCACGGCTTGCTTTTAGTTGCCCGGGTGAAAACTTACCAAGGAGGTCACCCATCCCTAGATTGCTACCACCTGAGCACGCTTAACTGTGGAGATGTCCTCTCATCCATAGCCATTACACCCAAACTTGTTGGTTATATTACACACCAGACATTCCTTATGAACCATAAATCTCTCATTTTCACGGCCGATGTGTGATTTATGTAGGGTATTACAATCACCCCCCTGGGCTTATTGTCCTCGATGTGCCCGATAAGTCACCATCCTCGGTGAGGTATGTCCCACATCCCGAACGGCAAAGGACTGGCTCTAATACCATTCTGTAACATCCGACCCATCATACCACCAATATTGTCTAATTTGCTCACGAATAGCTCACGGATTTGCTTTGGTTACCTGGGTGAAAACTTTCCAGGGAGGTCACCCATCCTTGGATTGCTGCCACTTGATTACGCTTAATTGCGGAGGCCTCCTCTCATCCACAGTCAATACGCCCAAAACATGTTGGTGATATTACAGACTAAACATTCCTCATGAACCAAGAATCTCTCTTGTTCATGACCGATTTGGGATTTATGTAGGGTGTCACAGGAGCCAAACCCGAGTCTCCTGTGTGAGGGAGGAGCATGCGAGTAGGCAAACGTTTAATTACTTATTTATCATTGCTACAATTTATTTATCTACTACTACTAGCATAAATACATTACTAAAAATATTTAAACTAATAATCTCATACACAAAATCATACATATTGGTACCACCTCTGTGATGTTTCCTTTTATGATTCTTTCTACACATAATACATAATATTTACTGTAAGGTAAGTCCTATATCGGCCATGTAAAGTAGAGATTATTGGTTCATAAACAGTGCCATGTATTTCATATCACCAACGTGTTTTGAGCGTATTGGCTGTGGATAAAAGGAGACTTCACGGTTAAGCGTGCTCACATTACAACAATCCATGGATGGGTAACAAATTGGAAAGTTTTCACCTGTGTAACCAAAAGCAAATCCATGAGTTCCTTGGTGGTATGAGGGGCCAAATGTTATAAATGGTATTAGAGCCACTCCTGTTTTGTTCGAGATAGTGGAGCAAACCTATCAAGGATGGTGAGTCACTGGGGTGTTTAGAAGGACACCTTAGGCAAATCTCACATCCATGAATGGGATGATGAGGCAAACTTAATCAAGGACAATGAGTCTAAATGGGTGGTGATTGTAACACACTAGGCAAATGACACATCGAACATGGACAATAGAGATTTCTGGTTTAGAAAGAATTTCTTACCTTTAATATCACCAACGTGTTTTTGAGCGTATTGGTTGTGAATGAGAGGAGAACGTTATAGTTAAGCATGCTCAGGTGACAGTAATCTAGGGATGGGTGATCCTCTAGGAGGTTTTCACATAGGTAACCAAAAGCAAATCCTTAAGCTCTTTGTGAAAGCTGACAATATTGGTGGTATGAGGGGTTTAATATTACAAATGGTATTAGAGCCAGGTCGAGGCCAGTGTGCCAGCGAGGATGTTTGTGTCCTAAGTGAGAGTCGATTTAACATTCCATATCGGTTGGTAAGGGGAACAAAAGTTTCCTTATATGCAGCTAGATCCTATCAAACATGTTCTAAACCCGTGAAGGGTGGGGTGCCTGAGGACCAGCCGCTACCAAAGCGGACAATATCTGGTACAGTACTAGGATTGTTACAAAAATTTTATGGAAGTAGTCGCCGTTTGCTCCTTTATAATTCTTAATAATATATAACTTTTGGATATTGCATAAATAAAAAAGTTTTAAATTTAAAAGGTATAAAAGGAAAGGTAAGGTTATAATAAAAATATATTTAATCTAAAAAGCCTAGGGGGATTTTAGGTTTGACATGTGTCCTTATATTATTTTAAAGAGAAAGAAAATTTGATCATTATGTCAAATACATTAGCTTATTATGTTTTATACGTTCGTTGTGTCAAATATCAGCTTATTGTGTCATATATTTTACATCATTTGTATATATATTAATCAATGTGTTTAGTTTTAGATCATTTTGTGTTACTTTTATCATTGCTTATATAAATTATATAAGTTGTTATCTATACCTATGTTTTACAATCAGAAGTACACAACAATACACTTTTACTAATATATTTTTTAAAACTTACAGTGTTGAATATAAGACAATATGTTATTTTATCATTATTTTGTATAAGTTTATAGACATGTTATGTATCATTGTGTTTTAGGATTAAAAGTACATAATGATGTTATTTCACCAATGAATTTTATAAAACTCATAGTATTCAAGATATCACAATAAAGATAAAAAAAGATAGGATTTGTGTTATTTTATCATTGTTTGTAATGTATTAGATTAATTAGTTGTTAATTTATTATTGTGTTTTACATATTATAGATATACAACAATGTTATTCCACCATTATATTTTTTTTAAAAATTTATCATTTTAGAAAAACATGACAGTATTAAAAAAAACACAATCATTAACAAAAGGATACAATAAACCGCACTAAAGACATAAATAAACGTACTAAAGACACAATAACGAGATATGAGCTTAAAAACGTAAAAGAATTATTATCATTTTATATAGCAATACTGTACTCGTTTTAAAGATATAAGCGTTTGTTTTATAGTGTGATTTATATACAAATAATTATTGTCGTACTTAAAAATTATAAACATTGTTTTGTATAAGTTATATAGACGTGTTTGTTTTTATGTTTTATGAACATTATGATTTTTAAAAATCATATTGATGAAATAAAATCATTAACTTAGATTGATGCAACCAAAGAATTCCCAGCATGCATGCATGAAGTACAAAGGAAAGTTACTTTGAAAGTTTACAAAACTTAGTAAATTATGTTAAGTATAAAATCTTCCGAAGCCAAATGACCAAATCTTCCGAAGCCAAATGACCAAATCTTCCGAAGCCAAAGATAATCTTCCGAAGCTTCAGAGACAAAGTCTTCCGAAACCAAACACTGATTTCTTCTGAAGACATGCTTTTTTGATCGCATTTTGACAAAATCTGAATTAGTTTCCATTACGACCTTTGAAGACTCATCAATTTAGATGAGTTGGTGAAAAGTTTAATACTTTTGTCAACTGTAGATTAAAGTTATTGGTCTGTAATTTATAACTTTTATACTATTTATCCTTTTTATAATATATTAAGATGTGATCTATGGCTTGTCATAGTCACAAATCAAAAGACAATCTGTCTTTTGACTATACATTGATCTTGTTGTCTAGATTAGTGTTTCTAGCTGTCTTTCAAAGTATAGCCGGCTGTAGGATATAGTATAAAATGTCTCAAGTACTTGTCTTTATTTTTATGCTTTGTAACACTTGTAATAAAATTTGAGAGCAATATACATCATTTTTGAAAACCAAATACTATCTTGTTCTTGTTCTTAGTTATGTCTCATACTTACTTGTGTTCTAAGTATCATCAACAAAAACCAGTTCCCTATTTGATCTGTTAAGTGTTCTAAGTCTCTCTACACTGTAAAATTGTTGCATTGACCGCCTTTAACGGTCCTACAATTGGTATCAGAGCATTTAGGCTCTTGATTGTAAGATCATACCATTTTAAACCTCTTCAATTTCATAAAACACGTAACAACTCAAATGGCAGCTCTTACCAAGGCTGATATGGAAACCAGTACCATGACAAAATCTCCACTGATCACTCCTAGTGACTTGGATACTTGGTGTAAAAGAATGGAAGGATTCATCAAGTCTCAAGATAACGTGATATAGGGATTTGTTGTCTCAGGACCTCATGTACCATGCACCACTTCAACTGTTGCTGGTGGTGGCATGATATTAAAGGAAGTAGCTGATTACTGAGAGGAAGATTGGAAGAAGATTGATGTAGATCATAAAGCCATGACCGGCCTCCAAACTGCTTTTCCAAACTCTATCTATAGAGGCTTCAAGAAGTGCAAACTGCTAAGCAACTATAGGATGCACTGAAGCTTATGTATGATGGTCTAATGAAGTAAAAGAGAACATGAAAGACCTCTTGATGCAGCAGTTTGAGAACTTCACCTATAAGACAGGTGAAATCATGACTCAACAATACTTCAGGTATGTTGAGATTGTGGATACTCTAATGGATGTTGGAGCAACTCTTGAGAACAGGAACATTATGTGGAAGTTCATGTCCTCTCTTCCCAGACAATGGATACACTATTGTATGGTCATTAAGAGGACTGAAAACCTCAAGACCCTTATTCTCACTAAGTTGTATGGCATCCTTAGTGGATACAAGATGGAGATAAAGATAAAATATCTATCTAGTAACTCCAACAATTAGCAGAGTTTAGCCCTTCATGTAGTTGAAAGGGATTGCAAAGAACAGGGGGGGTCATCTCATCTGCTACCCAAAAAACTCATAAAGGGTCCTTTCATCACCTTCCCAAAGACACCAATGGATATCTACATCCAAGGAAGCCCATTCTAAGATACAAGTCTTCTCAAGCCTTTATGTCTGCTGATCAAAGCAGTGGCAACTTTCTCTTCACTCTTAAAGACTTGGATTGTATCCATCTAGATAATCTGGCGTACATGGAGATAGTCCAGCAGATGGCTCTTCTCACTTATAGAGCCAAGAAGTTCTACAAGAGGACATGCAGGAAGCTTCCCAATAATGCAACCGGTGGAAAGTTTGGCCTAGATAAAAGCAAGGTGAAGTGTTACAACTGTAACCAAATAGGACACTTTGCTAGGGAGTGCAAGGAACCAAGGACAAATGGTGGTCAAGCATAATCCAGATCAAACTACACTGGTGGAGCTCAATAGATTGAGAAGCCCAAGCAGCAAGCTGCAATTGCTATTGAAGAAGGAGGCTTTGATTGGAGCTTTCAGGTTGAATATGCATCTCCAACCAAGCACTGATGGCTGATATGAAGAAGCAAAGGTATTGGAATATCTTTGTACTCCTGAATATATTATTAAAGTTAATAGATACAGGCCCTACAACTTAGAAATGAGATCTGATCTTGAGTCCTTAAATATCTTAAAAGCTTATTTAAAAGAGCTAAAAATGATTATAAACTTAAGATACAAGATCTAAAGAAAACCATTTCAACTCTTAAGCATAAACACACCAGCTACAGGACTCAAATCAAAGATCCTATTATCAAGTTAAATGAATGCCATGCTAAGTTTGTGATCAACAAACCTAGGACAAAAAATTATGTTCTTGAAAAAGAGACCTTCAAGAACATTATATACTCATCCTTGCATACAAATATTTGTTATCAGAATAAGCAGGGATTGGGATCTACTGAGATAGCTCCTTCACACACTTTACTATATATAAGATCTTCAAGTTATGAAACTTGTCAAGATGAGCTTCCCCTGATAGACCCCATTCAAGAAGAGGATAGATATGAAGAGGAGATAGTGAAGGATGGAGCTAAGGTGAGTGAGGAAGACCATCCTAAGAATGGTCACTATTCTCCTGAGGAGTGGAAAAAACTAGGGATGATCAAGTTTAAAAGGAAGAACTTGATCAGAGCAGCCAAGAGAAGATTAAAAAGGCTCAAGAGATCAAGGTCATCTTCAATGACAAGCAGAAACAAGTCTTTATCTCTATAGGATTTAAAGTGGTAAAGGCTGAAGACTTAAATATGAACTCTAGTATTAAGAGTTCTAGTTTATGTCCAACTCATCCCTGTGAAGAAAAGAAGGCTAATCAGCTGTGCACCACTACTATACAGCCTGAACCATCCAGTTCCAAGAGCAAGCCTCATCCTAAGAAGCCTATTACATTATCTGTGAAGATGAAGATGGAAGTGAAAAAGTGATCAAGCTCAGTCTTGTACTCAAAAGAAGACTTTCATAAGGAAGCCAACTGAATGCATCATGTGTGGTAGTACTTCTCATTTTGCTAATGATTGCTTCTACAATCCCAAAAGTACAATCCACATGGCTAAGAAGAAGACTTCTGAGAAGAAGAACAAGATAGCTTTGGAAGGAAAATATTTTCCTTTAGGAAGCTCCAAAGTGAAGAAGAAAGACAAGTGAAAACTTGCATTCGGAAGAAAATTTAGTCTCAGAAGAAAGGAATACTTCCGAAGTACTAAAGTCTGCTGAAGTAGATGCAAACTCTTTCTAAGGTCCAGTCTTCAAAACTTCCAAAGTAATCAAAACTTCTGAAGTGTTGAATATCAAGTCTAATCTTCCAAAGATGGTGGAAGATAAAGGAAGACTATGTGACTAAAAGTTATTCATCAACAACAACAAATGATCCTTAAAGCTTAAATATAGGATCAATAATTGTTGCATTGTCTTCAGTTCCCTTTGACAAGACAAAAACCAACAAGGCTTGGGTTTCCAAATGTAACTAACCAACTCTTTTATGTAGGAAAAGCTAAAGACCAAAAGCAATGTATGAATTATTGATAGTGGTTGTTCCAGGCACATGATAGGCAATGACTCTTTACTTCAAAACATTAAGAATATTGATGGATGGCCAATTGCTTTTGGTGAAGATTTAGGTGGTTACATTACTGGAAGAGGCAGGGTCACAGATGGTAACTTCATCATTGAGAAGGTAAACTTCATAAAGGAGCTTGGGTACAATCTACTTAGGGTATCCCAATTTTATGATCAGAGACACAACATGCTTTTTACTGAGCATGAATGCATTATTCTCAAGCCTGGTGTTGTCATTCATCAAGAGCATATCCTGCACAGAGCCCATGTACAAGATGGATTTGCTAGTACATCCCCTTCGGGAGAAGTTTCTTGCTTTCTATCTAAAGCAAATAGTATAAGTCTTTCCTCTTGCATAAAAGAATGTACCATGTAAACTTTAAAAATATGAATAAATTAATTAAGAATGATTTGGCAACTAGAATGCCAAAGAAAGAGTTTACAAGTGATGACCATTGTGTTGCATTACTGAAAGGAAAGCAACACAAAGTATCTCACAAGCCAAAGGAAAGGAACTCCATCACTACACCCCTACACTTATTACTTATGGATCTTTTTGGCCCCACTAGTGTAATGAGTCTAGGAAGGACCTCATATTGTTTTGTGATCACAGATGATTTAATAAGATTCACTTGGGTCTTATTCCTTAGATTAAGGATAAGACTCCTGTGATATTGAGGTACTTCATTCTAAAAATTAAGAATCAATGTTATCATAATATCAAAACCATAAGATATGATCAAGGAACTGAATTCAAGAACCAAATCCTTGATACATTTTATGATGAAAAGGGTATCATAAGACAATATAGTGCTCCTAGGACTCCTCAGCAAAATGGTGTTGCTGAGAGGAGAAACAGTACATTTATTGAATCTGCAAGAACCATGTTATCTCATTCTAAACTACCCATCACCTTCTGGGCAGAGGCATTCAACACTGTCTTCTATTTATAGAATAAATTTTTGAGTGTCAAGACTCACGGTAAGACTCCTTATAAATTATGGCATAAAAAGACACCAATATTGGTTTCCTCAGATCATTTAGGTGTCTTTGCATCATCTTGAATACCAAAGATCAAGTAGGCAAATTTGTTGAGAAATCAGATGATGGACACTTTATTGGATACTCTTCCCAAGCTAAGGCTTATAGAGTATACAATCTCAGAACTAGAGTAGTTGAGGAGTCAACAATGTGACCTTTAATGAGCATAATCCTAGTGTGAAAGGTTCTAGTCCTAATTGGCTGTTTGATTTTGATTTAGTTGCCAACTGTTTTAACAAATCTTGTGAGAATGATTCAGGATCTACAGGTAACTTATCAATAGTAGACCCTAACCTAAGATTGGAGCTAATGATACTAAGCAAGAAAACTACTTCAGCTCCAGTGGTAACCAATCTGTATGCTTATACAAATAGTGATTATGGTGGGTGCAATATGAACATGAAGTCAACATCTAGGGGGATGTCAATTACTTGGTGGAAGGATAGTCTAATGGCAATGCATGAAACAATACTGTGTGTCTGCATCAACTGCTATAACTGAATACATTGCTGCTCCTAACTGCTGTGCTCAAGTGCTTAGGATTCAAAATTAGATACTTAAGTATGCATTTAACTTTAAAGAGACTCCCATCCATATAGACAACAAAAGTGGTATCTCTATCATAGACAATGTTGTGCACCACTCAAGGACAAAACACATGAATATCAATTACCATTTGATTAGAGATAATTTTGAAAAACGATTGATAAAACTAGTAAAAGTTAACATAAATGAACAATATGCTGATCTGTTCAAAAAAGCTATTGATTAATAGAGATTTACATATCTTGTATAAGCTATTGGGATGAATTTGAATAAATTTTGTTAAATTAAACTCAAGATTATATTTTAAATATGTGTGTTCTAAGTTGTCTATATCATTACCTACATAAGCCCAATTTACTTTGGAAGAAAACTTTTCAAATGATAATTCTTAGAATTCTGAAAATTTTAGATATATTTTCTCTCGGAATACATTAAGTTGTCTTTGGAAGAACATTATGTCTTTAAAACTAATAACTACTTACAAGACATTTACCTTCAGAAGAAATTTTGATATATCTTCCAAAGCTTAATATACTTCTAAGTACTTATATGTTTTTTAAAGGACAATATTCTTTCAAAAGCAATTAAGCCTTGGAAAATTTATTCACTTGTGAATGACACTTCTTAGTTTTAATATATCCCGAAACCAAATATATCTTTAAAGTGAAATACTCTAAGTATTTTTTTAAGTATTTTTCTTCTGAAAGAAAAATTTTCATAAAGCTCAGTAATATCATCCAAAGTCAAATTGGCTTCGAAAGCTTTTATAAAATTTCGAAAAACAAATTACATTCGAAAGATTTTTGACTTCCAAGAAAACTACTTTTTTGGGTGCTTTTTAAGAGGTGGGATCGACATCTAGAATTTAATATTTATCCTTTTGCATTAATTTTATCTCAAATCCAGTTCATATAAATATACCTTTAATGGTTCCCCCTCTTTCACTTTCTTCTTCATCTACAAATCTTCCTAACCTAAATTTACCCACAAACCGCCTTTGTTCTTATATTCCTTTGTCATAAAGCTACCCATAAATGGCCAACCCAGATCCACAAAACCAACCTGATTTCTTCATGCAACTACACAGGCAACACAATCAGGTTGTTCTATTAATATCTGAGAAAGATCCTAGTTTCTCTTATGTTTGCCGGTTCTTGACTCTATCAAACTACTTCACCTCCCTCACCATAGATCCTTCACGGTATAAGGATCAGCTTTTGCAGTTTTGGAGGACCTGCCTAAAGGTCATTATGGATGAGGAGAAGGCACTGTTTGTCATAGTACAGGGCAGAACAATTTTCATCACTCCAGCCACCATTAACACCCATCTCGGGCTGAATGATGAAGAAGGAGAATTGTCCTTCCTAAAATCTTTTGTGAATCAGTGCTTCAGGCAGATGAGCGATGAGGGTGATTACACAGTAAGAACCTTCAGAAAAGGGAAGGTATCCTTCCAATGGAAGTACCTCATCCATGTTATCGTCCATTATCTATCAAACAAGCATGGAAGATTAGATCAAATTCCAGAGGACCTTTCCTATATACTTAAGATGTCAAGTTTAGGTACTCTCAATTTGTATATACAAATTTGCTTGCAAACTTAGACTCATTAGAATATTACATGTTCCCTACACATGTTCAGCATATTTTTAACTAACTGGGCTCATAGTTATTGGGATCAGGTAATGTTCTTAAAATGGGACATATATAGCGTAGTATCTTCAAGACAATAAGAAAACCCACTGTGTACTTCTTAGGGGTAAAAACAACCCTAGTCATAAAAATGTTAGAGATCATTTCTCAAGGTGACAACCTGACAGCACAAGCTAGTGTTGAACCCATACCTTTTACATCTGAACCACCCATACAACCACAAATTACCCTCACCTACTCAAGAAGATCTAAACGAAACCCTACACAAGCTACTCAGGTTGTGCAGGCCCCCATAAACTCACCCACATAAGAAGAAGTGGATACTAGAGCTCCCACTTCCCCTAGGAGCAAACCACTCCCATCATTGATCAATGCTGAGGTTGCTTATGCTCAGCCTGATGAGCTCAAACCCCTAATAACCTTAAGCCTTCACTCAGAGTCTCCAAAACTCTAGTGGACAACCTTTAGGGGAAAGATACCATCCCCAGTCTCTTGATCTTAACCAACCAATCCCTAACCTTGAATTCTATGATGTTGAAGACATGAGATTCGGTGAGTACCATGAGTCTCTCTTCTCCACCTTGCTCAAAGAGAGATCTGTCCTCCTAACTCATACATGTCTAGCCCATATAATCAAATCACAACTGAGGTGGATCTCCTTGAACCTATTTAGGAGGTCTATATGGAAGAGGCTCTCACTTTTATAAGTGATTACATCTTTAAGACCTTAACCATGATGCAGGGGAAATCCAGTAGACAAGAACCTAGTGCTGGTGATGAGGAAGAATACTTTGTCCTATTCTCTAATCCCCCTATGATTCTTCTAATGAAGATGAGGGGAATCTGAAACTAAAGGTGCACAAATTGACTACAACTCGCACCTATTTAGTCTCAAAGGTTAGTGGCCCGGAATCTTAGGTGGCTATTTTACAAAAGAGGGTCAATGACCAGAACCTTAAGATCACAAACTCAAGGGCAAGATATTTAAGAAACCACTCAGGAGGACTCAACAAGGGCTACAAGAACATGTGGATGTTATGGACCTAACCACTAGCTAACTTATGCAAGAGGGTGCTGTTAACAAAAAGTAGGAGAAAGTCCTACCTGTAATTACAGAACCTGTGAGTTCTTCTCAGAGTATAGACATAAAGGATTCACCACCCTCACTTACAAATATCCATACTCAACAACCTCCTCAAGTCCATATTAATATGGACTCACTCAAACAAAGTCTATTTCATGAGGGTATTCCAAGGGCTATGCCTACCCCACCCTAGATGCTGAGATTGAAATACTAGAGTGGAGGTATGATGCTGACAGGAGAGCCCTAATACTCCTTAGACTTTAGGGGCAGTAAGAAGTCTTCAAGTTTTAGACCCTGAAGTACTATGGGAGTCTTCCTCTAGTTCACATGTCACTTGCTAAAACAAGTCAAAATAGGCAAGATGATATACTAGCTCAGAGGATTCAAGATAGGATTGTTGTAACATCCTGTATTTTTACATTAATTAAAAGTTAACGTCGTTTAATCTTGTAAGGACCATTGTTGTCATTTATGAAACTCATGGGTGATTTATGTGTTAATGCCTTTAAATATTTAGTTAGTGGTTTCATTAAATCAAGCTTAAAATGTTAAATACTAATAATAATAAAAATAGTAATAAAACTAATAATGATAATAATAATAGCGTTATGTGACTGTGAACAATCTTAACTCTCACATCTCGACGTTTCCGCCGTCAAGGTTAGGGTGTGACAGATTGGTATCAGAGCCCATAACTATAGGGATTTAGGTTATTAGAAATGGTGACCTAGACTATAGCATATGCATGAACATTATAGAATTATATTTCTATCTTGTAAATTATATGGTTTGCATGCTA
>BJCO01364254.1:0-12698 GCA_018326465.1 Flaveria floridana
TATATATACATCTTCATACATCTTCATACGAGTTTAAATTAGGTAACAATATACATCTTCATACATGTGTTGTCTTATTTGAATAACAGCCATTAATTTGATTGTTTTGTTTATGTTGATCGTTTTCATTTCAGTTTATTTTAATAAAAAAAATATTCATACCAAACACCATTTTTGTTGAACTTATAAAAATATATTAACTTATTCTCATTGATAAGTTAATAAGTTATAGCATAAATTTTTTGTCATATATGAATATACTATGTTGAATATATAAAAATAAATGTGATCTTACGTATTACTAATATTTAAATTTGATTTACTAAATTCCATTTATGATACATGAAGATTAGATTTAAATAAATACAAGTGACAGTATATTTAGCGATTTGACAATCGAACAAGCTTAAGTGCGACAAAATTTCCAACAGAATATTTTGTTTAATCAGCTAGAAATCCGTCAACATTAACAACTTCTAATAAAAATTTGTTTATCCAGTAAATCTTTTTTTTTTGTCTATCTCTATGATTAACTATTCATTTAGCTCTGATTTAAGCTTGAGATTAGTTCGATTCAAACTTTTGATAAGCTGATCTAAATGAACCAGAGCCATTTAACTTGTTTACAACTCTACATTCTAGCAATATGTATCATACATATAAGAATTCTAAACTTATCAGCTATCACGTAGTCTGCATATGTGTCTATATTCTTTAACTTCTAAAAGGACGTGTATGCGTATATATTCTTTAAGATAGGTTAGAATCTCTATCTAGAACACGTTAGCTATATGAATATGTTCCACTTGCATGATGGAAAGAACCAACACTAAAATTTGGTTCTTAAGAAGACCAAAAGAATTTAATTCTTGAACAGTGGAAGACATGAAAATATCTTCGGGTCGACCAACCGTACTATAAAAGAGACAACAATGATCATTCCTAAACATACTCAAATCGAGCAAAAACTTATTTCAAACAAGAATGGCAAACAAGACCTATGTGACGAAAGGCTACTCGACCTACACTAATATTCCCACTCAACGAGGTGGTTATGATCACGACCTGAAACACCCGAGCAACCATTATGAGCTTGAAAGCAAGACCCTTGAACGGGTTCGTGCCCCAACTGGGTACGAGTTTGTTGGTAATGGCTCGCTGTCGAAAGTTGAGCTCTTGAAGGAATATGTTCACCCCCAAACCATGTCGGGTAGCCCCAAATACGCACCCAAGAACCACTATGATGACCATGAGCCAAACTATGGTGTTCGCTATGAGAACTCAAGTCCACCTATCAGCCCTGATAATCATAACCGTGGTTACTTCTCTGAAGAACCCAGCTGGATCCATTCAGGGCCAGGCTATGTCAGGACCAAAAACGTTTATGGTTCTGATAAGTCCTGGCAGGCTGCAGGTCCACCAGCCACACATCATCCACTCACAACCCCGACTAACAATGTCAATGAAGCTTTGGGATTATTAGAAGAATCTGTGTATTATTCACCACGGGCGGACCCAAGGCGAAGAGGAGTGCTTGATGATCTGTCCACCCGTGCCCAACCTCTTGAACCACAGAGGCGATATGCACGTCCTGCTTTTGTGGCTAAATATAACGATGCTCATAACGACTTCACCAACACAGGAAGTCGTTTTGTGAGTCATGATGTCAAGAAGATACATCGTGGCACGTTTGCGCCTTAAAAAGCTTGAAAACCAATGACCTCATGTCTTTTAATTAGATCTTAAGTCACACGTTCCTGTCCATCTAGGTACTTTTATCTTATCAATGTTGCATATGAAGCTTCTATAGGCTTGGTTGTTCACATCTTAGGTTTGTTTATGATGCACCTACCACAAAGATACAAAGTAGTTCATAAAATATCTATGTGATCCAGTTTTATGTATTCATGTAACCGTGTAAGTGTGTCATTATATACCCAGCTGCAATACCGGAACTCATTGGGGTTGTTTCGTATATCAGCATCATCACGAATGCAGATACCCGATGTAAGTTACCTTTTACCTGACATAGAATGATAATCATTGGTTAACAAGAAATTGGTGGATTATGATCATGTGGTTTGTAAGGTCTAGAATATCACAAAGAGAACTGACGAGTGTAAGATGTACCTCCAGCATATAATCAGATATAAAGAAAAGACAAGGTGAAAGTGAATACGACAGTGAAATCATCCAAAAATATAAAATAGCGAACAAAACCTAAAAAAGACGTTTTCAATAACGACGAAAAGAAGACAGAAGTGGTGTGATACATATTCAAAAATCTAGCTCTTTGAAGCAGTTTTTTCTTTGGCTTTCTGGATCTTCAAAACTTTCTTTACAATCTTTTGTTCTTCAACCAAAAATGCACGGATGATCCTATAAAGAATCAAACAACATATGAGCAACTAACAGAACGAGATGAATTGATTATACAACGAACATAAAGCAAATCAAAGTAATAAACAGATTATTAAAAAGATATACCTTTCTCTTACAGCACCCGCAGACAACACTCCACCATAAGCACGGTTAACAGTCCTTCTGTTCCTAGATAACCTTGACCTCTTGTATTCAGCAGGCCTCAAATGTGGAATCTGAATCAATAACACACGTTAACTATCTGACTATATGAACACTTATATATGTAGCTTAGCAGCTGCAGATATAATTCACCAAGGCTACAAATTAAAAACAGTAGAAACCAGGACATAACAGCAGATGTGCATGATAATGAGTCAGCAGTAGTTGGTTGCCATATCACGTTCTCTTTAAATTTGGTTTTTTAAATTCTATTTATAATAATGAAATAGATTTATATAGATGCAAGTGAAAGCTTCAAACAGAATTCTAGTAATTTAATTCTCAAAGTATTCACGACTATAGAACAAACTTTCTATACAACAGCAACAAAGTTCCAACAGACTATTTTGACTAATCAGTTAGAAATCCATAATCATTAACAATTTGTAAAAGTTAAGTGTTTCTGGTAAATGTTTGTTTCTAGTTCCTCATTATGCTTGTAACTAGCAATTTCTTGAGCTTGTATCAAGCTTTAGGTAAGTCAATCTCAAGTAGCTCACAAGCAGTTTGACTCGTTTACAACTATATATTATTACAATATGTATTATATCTATGAAAGTTCCAAACTTATCACATAGTATACAATCGCATTTATATCTGTTCATAAATAACCGGTTAGCTATATACATAATGATTCACATTGAAGCTATTAGATATGAATACGTTCCACTTGTATGATTAAAAGATCAAACACTAAAACTCAATTCTTCAAACCAACCTAAGCAATCTTAATCCTTAAACAGTTGAAATCTTTAGGTAGAGCAACTGTAGTGATCACTTCAAAACAAAGCCAAACCAAGCAAAACTTGTTTCTAACAAGAATGGCAGGCGTATGTGACTAAAGGCTACTCAACCTACAACAATATTCCAGGCTTCCAGCTCAACAAGATGGTTATGCCGTTATGATCATAACCTGATACTCTTAGACATAACCAATACGGAAAGTGCCATAGATAGACATGTGGCAATGAGTAAATACTGTGGCTCGTTTGTGCCTTAAAAATCTCTAGAACCACTGTTCTTGAGCTTTTAATTAGGTCCTAAGGTGCACGATCCAGTCTTTCTAGATACTTTATCTTATAAATGTATCAATTGAAGCTTTTATAGGGCTTTTTGTGTGTATCTTAGGCTTGATTATAATGCAAAGATGAACAATTTCTCATCGGAAATAGTATGATAAGCTGTATGATATAACATTTTAACAAGTTCATCAAGAGAGATCTAAAATCACAACTCAAAATCAACAACCTAGAAGACTTATTTGAAACAGTTGAAGTTTAATCTAGCTAAAACAAAATCAAACAAACGTACCCCTTGGATTCTTTTGCCAGTAACGGGGCATTTAGGTCCGCTAGCCCTCTTCTTAGTGGTCTGATAAACAAGCTTCCCACCTATTTATTTAACAAAAACCAAATTAACACTCGTTTCAAGCAGTAGATCCATCCAATTTCACGCAAATCGAAAAATGATATATCAAATTAGAAATGATTGAAAGATAAAGAAAATGCGATAATACATCAGAGATGAATGGTGATGAAGATTACCAGGGGTTTTGACGACCCGATGCTGGTTAGATTTAGTGGCATAGCAGTGGCGTTTGCGATACGTGAGACGTTGAACCATGGTTCGATCGGCGGCTATCTGCTGATGGTTTCACTGCGATAAACACGAATTTGAAGAAGATGAATGTTTGTTTATATAAAGGGTGCCCTAGGTCAAACAGTGTTTGGGCCTGTTAGCATAATGTTGGGCTCGTTTGAATCTATATCTATGTAATATAATATCTCTAAAATGTCACGTTAATGCATGATCTTTTGTAAATTTGTTATTTTAATTTAATTTTTTTTTTCATTTCAGTTACTGTAGTTTATCAAATATTATCATTTTTATTCACTTCACTAACTCCGTTAAGATCTCCGTTAAATATGAGGGTATTTTAGTATTTTTCAACACCCTAATCATCCAATTATAACAAATTAATCAACTAATATTCGATCAAAACTAAAAAAACATATGAAGCGACTAGTGATACCGGGCGTTTTGATTTAAATTTTTCAATTAACTCTAACTCATGTTGTTCGATTGAGATGTGTTGTGGGATACTGAGATTTCAATTGATCTTCACGTTTTGGTCGAACGCGCACCGTTGTTCAATTGAGATATATTGTTATCCCATTTTGTTTGATTGAGTTTTGTTGTTGTCGGGTTCAAACAAACGTTACAATAACATATCTTAATCAAACAAAGCGTGATAACAACATAACTCAATCCTACAACAACCCTCAATCGAATAAAGGCACACGTTAGAACAAAATATGAAGATTAATTAAAATCTCATAGAACTCAATCGAATAACATGAGTTAGGATTAATTGAAGCTTTTAAATCAAAACGCCTGGTCTCATTAGTCACTTCATGTTTTTTAGTTTTAATTGAATATTAACTGATTAATTTGTTTTAATTGGATAATCAGGGTGTTGAAAAAGACTAAAATACCCTCATATTTAACTGAGATTTTAACGAAGTTAGTGAAGTGGATAAAAACTGCAACATTTAGTAAACTAAAGTGACTGAAATAGTAAAAAAAAATAAATTGAAATGACAAATTCAACAAAACTTCAGGGACGAAAATAACATTTTACTCTATAATATAAGAAGTTTTTTTAAAGATATGTGTCATCATTTTATCATATTAAAAGATACATGTTATCATTCTAGCATATCAAAAAATAATTTTTCCGTCTCTCTCTCATAATAAATAAATACGAAAATTTAAAAAACAATCAATTTGACTTTACTTTTTTACGAAAATGTATTAAAACAAATATATTTATATTTGTGTTTATTTTCTCTCTCATATTAAATGATAATAGTGTTAATAAGTAAACTAAACTATTAAACATCGAAAATATAAATATTAATATTTTATTAATTTTTTAAAACATACTAAATTATATGATTTTAGACATACTTTATCATCAAATATAGAGTAATAATTTCTAATTTCATTATCTGTTATAACTTTTAAATACTCATTATATTTTTATTTCACCAATGGCTAACAACATCTAGAAAATAAAATATTATAAACTAATGATTTTGATATATTTTATTTATTCCACCCATATGATACATGGGTTCTAACCTAGTTATTAATATACTTAAAAGAACCGAAAGAATAGATAAGAGCATTAATGGTGGAATCCCTAAAATGATCTGATTAAAATAATGTGAGTATGTTTATTATATTATATGAAATGTTTTGAGTGTTTGTTAGTGAATGAAAAAGAAAATGTAATTGTTTATCGATATATTTGGGTGTAAATGATCTAAGTTGGTGATAATTAAGAACAGAGAATTTGTGATTGATTACTTTTAACATTTATACTAGCAAGTAATTGAGTGGTTATTTTTATATGGTACGTGGTTTTCAATCCATGTTGAGTTTTTGTTAAGAGTTTATTCACAATTGGTTACTGGTTATGTTAATATGGTAATTTGTTGAACAAGGATGCAGGATCGGCATCTTCGGATCATATCGTTGCTACAATCGTAACCCCGATCCCATGCAATTTATACATAAGATCAACTGCATAAAAGTACACGAAATGCGGTCATCGGTCCCTTAAGTCCAGACCATTTTATGGTGTTAACCCTTTCTATTTCATCATGCTTGAAAGATATAAATTGAATTATGAATTCAATATTTTGAAATATATTATAAATTCAAAAAGAAGTAAACATGAAACCTAGTAGAATTTATTTGAAAGTGAAAAATAATATTTAATTTAATGAAGGATGGTTTTAAATCATCTAAACCATATGTAAACATCATTGAGTTTTAATTTTGGGTTTATTTAAAAGGTATTGTGAATTTGTTTAGTATATAGAAAAGGACTCATTTCTAACATATAAAATTGGAAATGCATAAAAGTGTAAATGGTAAGTTTGTGACTCTGTGTTAATCAGTGGAATTCAAAATTTCAAAAATAAGAACATAAATATCTCGTAAATATGCTAATAGACAATAGTATTACAATTACAAAATATCAAATATTTTTCACTTTTGTTACTCTTTTCTAATATTTATAAAGAATATAAAAAATGAACCCAAACACAAACTCACACATGAAAACTTACAATTGTTCATATTTAATTATAACTTAAAATTTTCATTAATGTTCACTAATAGAATTTCTCAAAATCCATACGCAATAGAAGATCAAAATTTATATGCAGCATACATATAACTATATCCTCCAAAATAAGTTTAACAATTTCTTCTTATTACTAATAAATCCACTACTTCTTCATCTTCCTTTATAAAAACAGTGGATCAAAGATGAAGAAGTGGGATTATTGCAGTTCTACTAATAACGTACATAAAATATATATTTTTCAACATGGAAAAAGCAAAAACAAACTATCCTCCACCCGAATCTTTCGATCGATGAACTTTATGCTGTTTAATTTACTTTGACACCAAACCAGTTGGTCTCTGCTCAATCTTGGCAAGCTCAAAACCCTTGAAACTAACCTCAATTCAACTTGTGAAACAAACATGTGTTGATCTAAAATAGTTTCTTGTTGCTTCTGAAACTTTTTTACTATACAGTTTCCTGTTCTTAGCATGTCTTTTAGCCTCTTCTCCTTCTGTAAAAATCACAAAAAAAGAGTTATAGAATGTACAGGTGTAATTGCATAGAGTACAAGCAATAAAAAGGTAAAACCTTCTGATGAAGTGTTTTGATCTCCATAAAAAGGTCAGAATCTGCAGGGTCTTGTAGATGTGCTTTACTGCCTTGAAGGATTATTGTTAAGAACAAATTGGTGGTATCTTTATCTGAGTGAAGAAATTCCCAAAATACCATCATCGATTCTTTGATCATTTTGGCCATTGCTGATATTGACACTGCTTCACCTTCTTCTTTTTTCCTTGATTTCTTTTCTTTCATATTGTCATCTACAAAAGAATCAAGAAGCAAACTTTTTTCAGAAAGTCAACTTTTGCTTTGTAGGAATTAAATTTATTGTGTTCATTTTCTAAGTTGATGACACTTGATTAAAGTTTAAAGGATGAAATTAAGAGATTTGAACTTTTAGGTGGTTGTATGTATTATGAGGTGCAAATTTTGACCCGTTTAAAATGAACAGGTTGATCTATGCTAATGTTTTATTATTGAAATAATGGCATGCCAAACGGGTAAAAAGTTTTAAAAAGTAGCATAAAAGAAAAATATGTCAAAAGTGATACAAATTGTATTATTAATGAATTGTACTTCTTAAAACCATTTTGTTCAACTGAGAAAAAAACATAACCATGAAGAAGTTATTAGTTCACTTTCACATTTTTTCTTCTTTTATTGTTGTGGTTTCAATGTTAACTTTCACTATCTTGGTGGTTTGACACCTATTTTATTCATCTTCTGTTATTATTAGTCTCATTATTATCATCACCATCGTCACCATCATTATTATAATACAAATTAAAAAACCTCCTAAATCATTGTAGTCAGATTAAAAAACATATAATCACACATGACAAACGACAAACGAGTAATTTTTAGAATAATTAATCAAATTGGACTAAAGTTGTTCCATGTAGAACTTAAAATTACTTATTTTACCCTGAACCCATTTTGACATGTTACCTAGCCAACACAACCCTCTCAGTTTCCCACATCTATGTATTATGTTTGACTTTGAAAGTTACCTCTAATAGCTGGAACCTGAAGAAGGGCGCGAAGGGTGCATCGTTGTTTGGTGTAATTCTGGACCCTAGGCCCTTGAAACAGTTCATCTTCAGTGAACCTTCTAAGAAGCACATGAAACTGTTGAAATTCGATGGCGACTTGGTTATAAGATCGATACCCTTGAGGATCATAGAGCTGTAATTCTTTTGCTTTTTTGTATTGCCAATGAAGAATCTCCCAAGATAGACAAGCATGTCCAACATACACAATTTCTAAATCTTTATGTAATTCAGTGATTGATTTAAGTGTTGGATCTGCATAAATTCTTCTTAATTTGCATGGCCATAAACTTGGCAAAAGAACAGATTTAATTGCTGAAAGTGATGTGTTCTCTCCTGTGTTTGTCTGGTCTGGATGCTTCATCCTCAGAAAATCTAAAGTAATCAATAAAAAATAAAATATTATTGCATTTATAATAATTTAAAAATGTAAGGCAAGACCCATGTAAAATGATGTCATGCGGCATAATTATAACTTTTTTGGGGTGCCCCTTGAGCTTTTCATGTTAATATGATAGAGACATCCTTACATATGACCATTATCAAACTGCAAGTTGATTATATCAAACTAAACTTACAATTGTGGCATTTTTTATTTTTAATCAAACCAAAAAAAGATCTCGTTTAAAATTAACAGTCCTTTTCTCATCTCCGTCACGGTATGAAGAGAGAAACTGCCATCTCCAAAATCATACACATGCCATCTTACATGTTTAAATATTCTTGAATTTGCATTCAAAACCAATATTTTAACCAAAAACAAGCAAGGGATGGTAATATCAATCTCATTTTAAGATATCACTCAAACCATGCTAAAAATAACAGTAAAAATATGGATCTCGAAATAGTTTAGAACAGAAGTGAGGATTCAGGGTATCCTTGTGATTTTACTTTTAGAGCCATATATACAATAAACCAATGAACAATTATTTTTTATATGGTTTCACAGATTTTTACTTAATAATTAAGTTTGTATCGAGCGGTCCTCAACGAACCTAGCAGCGTGATAAGAATGGTCATAGAAGAATTTGCAATTTGTATAGAATAAGGATCTTGGTACCAAATACTAATGGTATAAAAAATTTGGTGACCCACTCCTCAATGAATTTTCCAGCAAATATATCATCCATAAAAGCAAGTGGTACAAGCAGAATCTATGTGTGAATTAAAATCAAATTTAGCAAAAACAAAGAATAAAACTAAAGTTGAGTTATAGACTTATAGTCAAGATTTATTGTTTAAAATTAAATTTGTCAAACCAAAACCTTTTTCCTAAGGGGAATTTAATTGGGAATGGGATCAAATTAAAATCTAACTGCATTCCAAATTATGAAATTAGAAATTATAGACATGTTCATGAATATGAATATAGGGTTAGATAACTTACTGATGGCCTGCAATGTTTGGTAATTTAAGACATCTAATTTTCGCATTTTCTCAGTGTAGCTCTTGTAGAACTTCTGAATTTCAGCCAATTGATCTCTATGCTCCAGTTTCTCATTGATTTGTAAAGGTTTATAATCTTCATTCACTCTTGGGGTTTCACATTCTTCAAGAATTGTGGGAAGACCTCCTGTTCTTGCATTCTTCAACTCCATTTTCATTTGATCAATCAACTCTTGATGTTCCAACAGAACATCAGCATCATCTTCTTCGTCTGAATCAAAGTCCCATGAGTTTATCTGTTCACTCTCTGATTCCAATGAGTTCTCAAAGCCAGAATCTGATTCGTGCTTGCAATTGGAATAAAAACTCTGCGGTTCCTTTTCAAGATTAGGTTCCAATTCAATGTAATCATCATCAATCTCTTCTGCAAAAGATGGAATCAAAACTTCAGGCTCGGGTTCATTGACAGAACCAACATCTTGAGGGCAAATTGAGATAAACCCATCACCGGAGTCATCTGATTCCGGGTGATCATCAAGAGGATCGATTTCAGACTCCTGAGACAAATCAAAACCATAGCAGAAACCATCATTTCTCATGATAAACTCTCCCAACCAATTATCCTGTTCCTGCTTCAAACCACCATTTTCACCCAAATTTAACTCACTTTTCTCCTGTAATTCATGAACTTCATCCCAATTCGAAGCATCTGCAACAAAATCCTTAGATTCTTCTTCCAAATCGATTGAATGATTTGAATCAGTATCAGAAACATCAACCCGTTGTAGAATTTGACCCGAAGAAACCTCTTCTTCTACGAAATCACTAACCTTTTCATCTGATGGAACATTAAAACTTTCACTCAATTCTTTCTGTTCATCTTCAATTTCACCCTGTTGTTTGACCTCTAATTCCCCTAAATCTTGACCTATTCCCTTTTCTTTAATGATGAAATTATCTTCCATTAATGGAGGTTCAACAAACAATTCATGAACAGTGAAGCTACCTGACTCTGGCTCCGCAACAAACCCACCAAAATCTTGAACAGATACGAATTGATACTTACTTGTGCTCGTCGTCATCGTCGTTGTCAACCGATTCTCCATGAAAACGTCCCCTGTTTCCTCTATCTTTACATCAGTGGTACCTTTATCAATGATCAAATCTTCTTCTTTCATCTGAAAGTGAAACCCGAAAGCAAACTCAGATTTCTCTTCTTCACCAAACCCATCAAAGATCGAACAGTTTAAACCACTGGAGCTTGAAACTATACCCTCTTCTTGCTCAATGAAACCAGCAGGTGTACCCATACTTTTCTCGTGAATAACATCAATCCGTGATCTACAGAACAAAATTACGCGATCAAAATTAACACAATATAATAACAAAAACAACCCAAAATTCCCAAAATCGGAGCTTACCCATTCAGGTGTTCGATCAAATGCCTGAACAACCTCAAAACGAAATCACAGACCAAAACCCATATAAAGCTGCAAACTTTCATCATCTTCCTCTGCACCAAATCCGCCGGAAACGATTCATAGACGAAATTGAAGTAAGATTTGAGGGTAAACAGCATGTGGGTGGCCATTATAACGGAAGTTTAGATAGAAATCTTCCTCATTCTTGAAGTAAAGGCGAAAGGGGAATATGAAGAGTGTTGAATCAGATAGAAATTAGATTGATAGTGAAGAAGATGAAGAAGTTGTGTATGGTGATGGTGTAATATGCGCGACCATGCTGGCGACGATTGTGGGGTGATAAAGATTTCCATATGATGATGTTGGGGACGAAAGGTACTTGAATGGAATAGAATTTATTGAAAAATTTGTATCGTTTTAGGTGGTGATTTAATATTAATCGCGTAATCTAACTTTGTTGATATAAATAATATTACATGGTGTGTATTTTAAGGAAAAGTTAGGTTTTGTGTGATCTATTGTTGTAATATATTTATGTTAATAGACTAAGATTTTTTTTATAATGTTAAGTATACAAAAATGTTTTGAAGGACATAAGGAAAATCTTTTTGTTCAATCCTATGTATTTTTAATTAAAATGATACTTGAACTCAAAACTTTTTTATATTGTCATGTTTTAACTGACTCGATCTAACCACTTGAGCTAAGTATAATTTATACTATGAGATATTTTCTTGGATCTTAATTAGATTGTTTTTTGACGTTTTGAAAAGTTAGTTACCCTCAAGGGTAACTAAAAATACATATCCTCAAATAAACATTGGTCTACAGTTCACAACTTTTTTTTATTATGACCTTTTGTTTTCTTAGAAAACTTAATTCTTTTACATTTTTTCTCTTTATTTTTTTGAATTAATGTGTGAATTGTGTTAGGTTAGCGGTTTGAGTGATTACAAGTTGGCACATTGAAAATATGAACCTGAACACAATCCGTCTATTTGTATCTGGCTTGCCATGTAGTAAAACTTCAAATTATGGTTCATTGTATTGTGCTTCAGGTTAACCGGTTTATTTGTTTCATGTTTTGAGACTAATGGAAATAAACATAATGGATTGGAGAATGAGCATTTTAAAATAATGAATAAAATAGTTGTAAAAGAATAATTGAGCAAAATTTTCTCGACATTAATAGTTGAAAGAAAAAATTAAAAATCATAACTGTAAACTTAAATTTTTTTAAATAAACTTTTTTAAAGTCATTTATTTTTTTAGAATAACAAACCACCTTATTACTACTTTTAATTACTTCAAACTAATTAAATTATATTTGAGATTGAACCAAAATCTTCTCTCTGACATCTCTTAAACTTAGAAGGGTTAGCATGTCAACCCATTAATTTAACATATCTTACTCTAGTTTACCCATTAATTAAATGTATTATATTAGTTAACATAAAACCAGATTATTTTCGTGTCGCTTTATGTTACGTTTATGTAAATGTCATACATCCCCTGAACAAATGGTTACTTTTTACATCAAAAGTTTAAAGACCACGT